>RANZ01000163.1:0-64973 GCA_009805285.1 Neurospora terricola FGSC 1889 | reverse complement strand
TGCAATTACGTATATTTATATCTATACCCACCCTTTGCCCGTGATAGTACCAGTGCTTAGTATTATTATTATTAACGAGAGAACCGCTTGGTTTATAGCTGTAAAGTATAAGCTACCCGCGGAGAAAAAAAAAAGTAACGACCTCGTTACTAAACTAATAAAAGAGAAGCTATCACTATACCCTAGTTGTATAAGGACCGCTAGGGAGTATAGTGGTTACTTGGGGGAGGCAAGTAGGCATTGTTGAGAGAGAATAAGGAGCTAAAAGTGCTAAATCTGCTAAAAAAGCTTAGAGTCTAATTATACCTAAATAAATAGCAAAGACCGCTAGGGAGCTAGTACGAATTGCCACGAGTTATTAAGAACTATCAAATTTAACGGCGAGGTCGAAGAGAGAAGGAAGCTGAAAGCTCGAAATCCGATAAGAAAATATTGTTATATAGATTAATCTAACCAACGGTCAAACTATAGAAGGAACTGTAGTAAATTTATTAATAATATTTTGAGAGATATGGCGAGAGTCTTCGAGAAAGGCGAACTCTAATTCGTAAAACTACTTGGTATAGCTTAGGCAGAAGCGCTTCTTAGTATTAATCTTATAATTCACGCGACACCTATATTTTCGTCACTATAAAAGTGAATTAAATGGAATCGTAATGAGGAGAAGCTTAGCTTAACGAAAGAGCGGTCGAGAAGCTTATTATCTTAGGGAATCTAACTCGCGGTTAAAAAATGGCGCGCTTAAAGAACTCGCTTTAGCAGAAGGATAGTAAAGCCTAATCTACAATATTATCTTACGACGAATAGAAGTAGAGGTAAAGGAGTTTAATAACTAGTAACAATAGTTAAAGTTTACTTTACTATTTTATGACGAACTAAAATAAAAGAAGGTCGCTATTGATAATAGATATTGTAGGGTATAGCTGGTCAATCTAGTAAGGTTACGCGTAGTATATTTAATTAAGAGGACCGCTTGCGATAATAGTAATAGTGATCGCGAGTATCGATATCCTAAATAGATAGAAGATCTTACGAATTGGATTGGAAAGATCGCGACGAAGGTAGTCAGCGAGCTAACTAGAAATGGTATTGATCGCGAGGTCGCCGTCCTAAATAGACAGGCGATCTTACGAGTCGGACTAGCAAGATTGCGATATACGTAATCGGCGAGCTTAATAGAGATATAGTTGCAAAGGCTTCTCGCGATAGGGTTACTAAACGTTTAGTTACAGCTACCATCTAATATGGGGGGTCTCTCAATAATACCATATTACAAGCAAGAATATTAGAAAAGAAGAGAAATGTTATAAGAAGAAAGGTTTAGCTTCCAGCCAGCTATTTACACGCAGTAGATATACTATGCGGGAGCAGGGTATAGGCCACTAGGTAGCCTGAGCTCTGGGCAACCAGACGGGACTAGGCATGGTAAGCCAATATCTCTATAGCAGCCCAGCTAATCTGGGCTGTCATTACTAGACTAAGCTATAATACAGGTATGGTAGGGAAATCCAGAGATTCCCCTATCATCGGGGGTTGCGGTGCGCTTTTGGTTTGCCAAGCTTTTCTGACCCTTCTCCCTACAAGTATAGGAGAGGGGATGAGAAAAACCTAGGATAGTAAAATATTTATGAGATAATTTGCATCGCTAGTAGAGTGCTAGGAAATTTGATAGTGCATTAGAGACAGAGATGTATCTCAACTACGAAACAGTTTTCTAAAATTCTAAGAAAATTCCAGGTAACTAATAGAGTCCTCAAAAGATAATTTACTAAGTTGCATCAATTTTAGCTAAGTACAGAAGGAGAAAGGAGAGAAAAAGTTTTAAAGCACACTTTTACACATACTTCAAGATTCGCTTTATGTATGCAACTCATTCGACGATTTCGGTAACTATATAGTCTAATCTTTACCAACTTGCCATTTATTCTTCGATGAGAATAGGAGCTCCAAATTTGGAATTTTGGTTTCTTTACTTTAGAAGACTTTATCTGATTTTTGGTATAATTTCAGAAAATTTCACCATCGTTTGGATACATCAACATCTCTCTTCACTAACAAATTTCTTAGTACTTTCCTAAATGTTCAAATTATCCTACGAATATTTTACTGTCTTAAGTTTTTTCCACCCCCTCTCCCAATAGGAGAGGGGTCAGAAAAGCTTGGCAAACCAAAAGCGCACCGCAACCCCCGAGTAATTCCCCGTAACATACACTGTAAATACCACATATCGTATTGTAACCGTTCCGTCGGCTATCCAGTTGTCGACATCGCTGCTATGTCCCCCGCTTGTCCGCCCGCCCCATCCATCCATTCCAAATCCATCATCCATCCCCTGGTCAACCACTAGCTTTGTGCACTTTTGTGATATTGCCCCTGAACTCCCTGAGAATGAATCCCAGCTCCGTCCGGATGCAATGGGATTTTCCAAAAAGCTTGGCCCTTGGCCCTTTGAAGATTTCCCAGAATCCCAGAATACGTGGTCTTGGTGTTTCTTGGTATTTTCTTGACAATGATTATGATTTGGTAACCCGTTTTCCTTCCGGGGGGTCTCAAGAGACTTAGACCGCACAATGTTTAAAAGGGGTGCGAGTCTGGCGAGTCCCAAAAAAGTGGGGGCGAGGCACGGGTACCCCTTTTTCGCATACGGACGGGAGTCAGTGGAAGGACCCGAGGACCAAAACATTTTGAATGTCTTCCTTGGCTTTCCCTCCAGCTGCGAAGAGATGGTGAAATCGTTCTTTGTCCATCCCGAACTGTACATAAGTAGTGCTATTGATGGGTTTTGGTCCTTTTCCCCTGCCTGTTTTCTAACCTCTGTTATGTCCCTTCTGGTTTTTTTTTTCTTCTTTGCGTCCTTGAATCCGTCCAGTCAGGATCTCAATCCCAGGTCTATGACTCTGTTGTCTTCGATATGCCAGTTCCAGTGCCTTTGCCATCAGTCCTATCTCGGTGTGGCATTGAGCGATTCTCTTGACTTCTATAATCGCCAGTAAACATCCAAACGCCCTGTGAAATCCATCTTTCCCGTCCTTTCTATCCCCAACTATTTCTTTCGCTTCGACAGGCCAGTGGCTCATAAAACAGTATACCGACTGGCAAGCAATACACGCGCTAGCACGCAAGCAGGACAAAAGGATTAAGATGACTTATGTGCAACGAAAAAAGTGATATGTGATGTAAAAAAAGAGGAGGCCACCAGTCAAAGTTCCGGTTCCAGTACGATGCTATACTTTGAAGAAAGCGAAAGAGGCCCCTCCATCCGCCCATAAAAAAGACTTGCGGTGGTCTGGTCAGAAGAAAAGACGCACACACAATGCGGTGATAAAAACCAAAAAAAACGAGGGTCGAAAAGGGTAGTTAAATCAGTTACGGCGAGCCCCTGGCCCGAACTGAAAATGCATGAGTGCTCCAAACTCCTATGCTGGCCAAACGCGAAACGAGGCATGATGTCATTCCCTGAGATCTCTGCCGCCCACCCATCCCATCCCATCCGTCCATCCATCCGGATCATTCCCATCCTTCGGCTGCTCCCCCCCCCCCCCCCCCCCCCCCCCCCATCTCCTGCCTCTCTTACCATAAGTACAAACAACGAGAGGCTCGGGGGGGTTGTGGTATGTAAGTAGGTGACTGTCGTCGCTGTGCTAGGTCAAGATGGCGAGCCTAGCATCGTTCGCTCGAAAATTCAAGGGTAAACGTTTTTTTCTCATTCCTATGAGAA
Organism: Neurospora terricola FGSC 1889; assembly: GCA_009805285.1. Classification (NCBI taxonomy): domain Eukaryota; kingdom Fungi; phylum Ascomycota; class Sordariomycetes; order Sordariales; family Sordariaceae; genus Neurospora; species Neurospora terricola. Next base: position 61,255 of record RANZ01000163.1, on the reverse strand, counting down.
ATGAATGGCCCTAAATCTCCATACGAAATCATGCGCGCAATCCCGCCAGACGGTGATGTGATGCCCTTGCGAGTTCCCGAGGTGGGTCTAGAACATCAACTATGGGCCCGCCTGACGGAGTTTTGTTAAAGGCCCTCCTCTCCGGCCTTGCAAAGTTTTATCTCACGGCCCCATTCGGACTTGAGAACTTGGGACGCTGTGATTCTACGGGACGGATTCGGGTCCAGTATCGAGTAGATGACGTTCCTACAACGAGCCTGGATTGATGACGGTCAGTTCTGCGACATTGCTTCATCTGAGGTGCCGTAATCCAACTTACCCTGTGTAACGACTCGATCGGTCCGTAGCCCTCCTCGTCCCGACGACCTTCCAGGTACCTAGCATAGAACTCGTCGTCGTCTTTCTTAGCCACCCTCCACAAATGGCGACCGGTCCTCATGGCCATGTAGATGACACCGCAAGCCCAGACATCGACGGCGCGAGCATCGAACTCTTTGTCGATGTACTCCTCGGGGGCAATGTACGGGGCAGAGCCACATAGACCGGAAACCATGTGGGCATCGTTCTCCCAAGCCATACGGAAGCATTCGCCATTGCCAAAGTCAGTGATCTTGAGGGCACCGTGGGTGGTGAGGAGGAGGTTCTCGGGCTTCAGATCACGATGAGCAACACCCATCTCATGCATGTACTCGACACCACGCATCATTTGCTTGAAGAAGCAGTCCGCCTCCTGAACCTCGAGTTTTCCGGCGGCAAGGACAAGCGTGTAAAGATCGCCTCCAGCACAGAATTCCATCACCTCGCAGAAATCTCCCTTGGCGTCCTTAATAAGGTCAAGGGTGTGAATCACGTTGGGATGTCTGAGGGAGGAGGAGATGCAGAACTCGGCGGTCAAGCGTTTGCTATACTTCTTTTCCGTTTCCTCGGGCCTGCGGCGGAACTCCTTGACGGCAAAAAGCTTCTCTCCGAGACCATTCTCCAGTTTCTTGTGCGAGATCCTCACGATACCAAATGCACCACGGCCGATGATCTCTTGGCATTTGCCGTACTTTTCGACCAGAGTGGTAGGCGCAGTGGTTACGCCCTTCTTATCTGCCGAGGAGGCAAGACCATCCTTTTCTTGCTTGAGAGTGTCGACCCAGCTGGAAACCAAAGACAGATCGTTTTCGGGGACTGGCTGTTCAGTCTTCCTGCCGAGGAAGCCCTTGATCATATCGGTTAGCTTCTCCTGGCGGCGACTTGATTTCAGGTGGTGCTCGTGACCGCCCTGGGCCTCGGGGATGACGACGAAGCGTGAAGGCGGCGCATTGCCGTTCGTCTTGGCCTTGGCATCGGTGATAGACATCTTGCGCTGTGGAGGGGCAGGCTTCGAGCTCGACGACGGCGGCGGGGATGGAGCTGTGCTGCTGTTACCCGGGGTAGTGTTTCTCGAGACAGCTGCATCTGCAGCAACGCGACCGGCGTCTTTTGTCGAGAACATGCGAGTCAAGCGGTCCTTGACCGAAGCCTTTTCGGCAGGCTTTGGCAATTGCTCGGCAGAGCCGGTCGGGACGGGCTGGCCGTTCTGGGCAGCAAGATGCGGGGATCTCGAGGAAAGGTCGAAGGACTTGATGGACGAGGTCTGCGAAGGTGAAGTGCGCTGCGAAGACGCAGACTTGGCGTCTGAGGTGCTGCTCGCCATGGTTGCAGATTTCCGAGGGGGGACGGGTTTCGGGTCGCTCGGTGGGTGTGATTGGGGGGAGGGCCAGTGCTCTTGTGGTTGCTTTTTTTCGCGCTGGGCGGCGGCTGGGCGCTGTTTGTAGCTGCTCTGACTGCCGGAACTGCAGCCGGGAGAATAGCGTACGGCGGTCAAGCGAGGCCGATGGTGGTAGTCGCTGGGCAAGCGTTGCAGCAAGCGACACGGGCGACACGGGCGAGCGTGGGATGAGGTAGGGTCGAAAGTCTTGGGTCAGTTAACGGGTAGGCTTGGGTCGTCGTCTGGGGGAGGGTCTTCCACTGCGCTTATGCAGGGAACAGCGAATGGTGGCGGCTTGCGCGCCTTGAGTGAGTGGGCAGAAGCCCGGACTTGGACCCTTTAGGCCTTCAAAACGGCAGGGTATTGTCGAGGCGATGAACCTCCTGTTTGGATTGCGAGAAGGACTCAATCCCCTTTATAAGCCGCGGTAGGGCTGGCACGGCTGGCAACGCCAACGCCAAAAAGTGAGAAAAAATCGAGGCCGAATCCGATTGAGCGGAGCGGAGAAATCGAGAGCGAGTGCCGTGCGTGCGGTGCGCTCGGTGCGGGCTGCGCGCCAGTGGATTCTTCCACCTGCACCTGTGCTTGGTTGCTGCTTCTTTTGCCTGCTTCGTGCCCTTCGTGCCAGTGGATGGGACTGTGGAGGAGCCAGTCGCAGTGCGGGCAACAACGGGTGTTGCGAAGTGTGTGCGCTTGGTTTTTTTTCCCTCTTCCACTTTTGGTTGTGGTGCGGGTGTACGGTGCCAACTCGAGTGGGTTCGCTGCTGCAGAGTTAAGTGCTGGTCTGGCGAATGACTGCCCAGTTGAATCGGTGGAGATGGCGGGTGAGGTGGATGGACCTGATGGAGCCCAGCCAAGTGAAGTGGACTGTGGCCCGGGTGGGTGCCCTGGTGCTGCGTGACAGAGTGGAGCCAGAGACAAAGATACCTTCTACGCCGCGAAAGGTACCCCAAATAGGTACGTCGTTACGTAGCTCGCCGTGGTAAAATAGGGTTTCAAGGTTTTCAGACCTGGTTCGGAATCGTTCGGTCGTTTGTTGCCGATGTCTGCAGCTTTTGTGTGTTTCTCTTTCTCTCGTCTCTTTTCCAGTCAATGGTCAACGACGCAAGAAAGTGAAGGTTGTTGATGTTGTTGGCGCCTTGTCGTATGAAATCGTCGGATAGGTGGGCGGGTGTTAGTAAAACTCAAGAAGCGTGGCAGACCTGGACTGTTGTAATTGGCGGACGGCAATCATGGTGAAGATATGGGTATTAATGGGATGGTTTGATCATGCGAGTTTTGTCGGCTCCGACGTCGAAAAGGATGCCGATTCCTTGTTCCTGTTCCTGAGCAGGCCGTCTTGAGTTGCAGAGACAATGGAAGGAAGGTGAAAGAGGGAGATTAAAGGGTCGGTATTTCCAGGACTGGATCGCTAGAATGAACAATGGAAGAATTCCAAATGAGAAAAGAGTTGGAGCACGGCAGGAGGTGCCCTGTCGCTCCTGCTTGGCCACCCAGCTGCCACAGCAGACCGCAAACTGCAGACCGCAGAGAGCCTCAGGCAAAAGTGCTCGGCTGATCGTGAGGGGGCAAGATTGGAAGCAATGACTGAGATGACAATAGCAAATAGTAACGGTTGAGCGAGAGAGAGAATGGCCGCTTTTAAACACAAGGGCTGAGATGTCCAATGTATACTCAGCAGCCGGATTAATGCAGATGATTATCCTGCCAGGCTGAGTAATAGATGTTCAGACCACACTGCTGCAGGTAAGGCGGGAGGTGTGGCAGATGGCAGGTGTCGACTTGGGTTCGTTTGTCACTCGAGGTCGCGTTTGGATTGGGCGGCGTACAGTGAAGGTAGGCGAGAGCGTAAGGACGAAGCTGCGCGGTGGTGAGGGTGGGTGCTTTGTTGAGGTCGTAGAATAGAGGTAGGTAGGCACGGCCTCTTCTATGTGACGATAGGAAAACAGATGATGAATGAGGACCAGCAGAATCCGGGACACGAAAGGGCAACTGAGAGCGCCAAAGYAAGGTCAAGCTGGATGTCACGGTTTTGGCCAAGAGTCTTGTCCTATTTGTGTCTCCAAGGTCGTCGACCCCTTTGTGGCCGGCTCCTGGTTAAGACCAAAGAGAAGTCAAGAGTGCGTGACTCGGGAGGGAAACTAAAAGAGCTTCCAGGCAGAAAAATTGGGAAACCGGGCACAATAGAAGAAGGGTGGTATAGCGTGACAGAACCAGACAAAGAAAGAAGCAGAGCCGTGTAAGAGATCAAGAGAGAGCGCAGGAGCAAAAAGGGAGTCAGGGATGGGCGATAAATACCTGATTCCCGACATGGGGAAGGATACACGGAATGCATCTACAAGTCTCTACTTACCTTTACCTGAGTAGGTATACAGACAGACAAGGACATATGGGAACGGAACCCAACAGGATATGGAAAACCTGACATGGAAGAAACCCCCCAACAAGGCCGCTATGCCCTATCCATTCTCGCATTCCACCCCATTCCACTTACGCCGCACATCACGATAGCAGCCGCCAATTGTCCTGTACGAGTTAGCTAATATTATGGTGATGAAGGCGGGTAGTCTTTTGACAAAACCTGCCAGTCAGAGATACAGTTACAGAGACAGTCCCATCAACATGGAGAACGGGAGTTGCCTGAATGGTGCARAGCCGGGCCTGCCAGAGGCTTCAAAGGTTGAAGTCACACGCATACCGCGGTCCTTGGCCCCACTGCAACGGCGGCTGTCAAGACAACCAGCCAATTTACCTATTCATCCGAGTAAGACCCGGGTTTTCATGTAGGTTTCTATTTCATGTACCAGCAGTTCTTACACTGTAAACTTTAATGCAACAGCGGCCTCTCCTCATGAGGAAATTGCGAAATTGGAGCTTATGTGGTTGTGCCCCATAGCGGACAGGATTACATACATCGGACTTGTAGCCTCTTTCAACAGAGGCTCAGTGTTCTGAGTGTCACGGTGGATCTGGGTATCTCTTTCTACATACACCGTACGTAATCTGTAACGGTATTGGGACGGTGAAATTGAACTCGTACCCACAATACAAGTAGCGGGGCATGAGATCACTGTGTAAGCATACCACTTACAAAGGTATGCCGGTTTCTCTTACCGTTATAACCCATATGAGCGTAATTGTGCCTATGAACCTGCAAGCTCTGTTCGACCACGTTCTGGAACGCCCCTGGAAACTCAGCAAGAATGCTGATAATCATTCTTCTGCAGCCGGTGGTCAGTGAGAATTTGGGAGGGTTCTGCGTGTTATTAGCTGTACCTCTTGTACTTTTGGTACTGTACGTATCATGCAGTTTGGGACACCGAGTGGGGCTCCTCTCCATCCCTGATCGAAGCTCGTGTGCTACACCAAAAGAAGACATGCTCATCTCAAACGTTCGGTTTCGTCGACACCCATCAGGTACATACAACAAATCGGAATGTCTAGTTGAGGCTATTGGATGGATATGGCTGGCCAGTAGAGGTACCGAGGATCAGGAAACATCTAAGGTTGAGCAGCGGATGAGCAATGCTCCTTCTGAGAGTGAAAGTGACTGTGGCCCACCATCCGCCGCTGTGAAATTACAATTGGAAGGTACGACGACCCTTGAAAACACCACAGTATGGAGCTTACTTCCACAGCGGACAGGATTGCTCGATGCATTCTCAATGCGGAAGGCATACTGGAGGGCCCCTTCCCACGGTTGGGGTTACTGAATGCAACACGGGAGGAGGGAGGAAAAACTTTGCTTTCGTCAGAAAAACCTGAACTCTTCTTCATTTCCGAATGGAGAGGCCAGAACATTCTATCGCAAATATGCACCGCAACACTTTCTGTCCTAGGAAACCAAACCAACAAAGCAATCCCAAACTCTCAGCTCAGAATCACGGCCTTCGAACTGAACAGGATTGAAGCGGCTGGACTCCTCCAGTTTGGACTGCTTGTCTTACAAATCCGACGCCCTGTCTAACTTGGTCACTTTCTATTTGCCCGTCACAGCAAACGACATCTTCGCCAATCCCCCTCTCATTTGTGATCGACGTCCGGCGGTCTGCCTTCCAATAATTCTACAGACGGTTAAAAACATGTCCGTCCAGCCTGGCAAAAGAACCATACCTTACCTCTATACGTACAGTTGGTGGGTTTCTGATGGTGTGCCCTAGCTAACATACCCAGAAACGGTCAATGGACTGTTGGACTTGGTACCCGGTGTGTATTGTTGCCTTTTCGTGCATTTCCACACTGCTCCATATATTACACCAAGCTAATCTCCTACAGGTTCTCCATCCTCTGCAGGACCATTCTTCGCGTCATCTGCATCTCAATGAAACTCTCCAAGAGTCTTGTCTTCGGGTTGCTAACGACTCTGCAAGAGCCATCAGTGGACACTTGGTGGACCTGGGACTGGTGGGCGGGCGGCCTCCCATTTCCCGTTGAGGTTGGCATCCAAATATTGTTGCGGCTGCTAGGGTTGCCCGCTTCCCTTCGTCCTTCTCGTCGACTTGTTGATCCGACACGTACATGTACGTAGAAGCCGTTGTGGGCGGAGGCGGGGCCGATCGAATCTCATTTCAGGCTTGTGATAGTGCCCGAGCGCCAGAAGAAAAAGGCCGACGATCTGGCGGTTTCCGGCCAGTTACGGAGCCAGTCTTCTTGCGACCTGCACCCCGGTTTCGGCTTTGCTCTCCCGATCAGCGGGCCTCGCGAGCGTGATGAAACATCACCTCACTTCCTTTTTCCTCCCTACCCACCGGAGGTCCTGGGTAAGACCCATGCTAATATGCTGCTTAGGATCAAGATGGCATCAGCGACCCGACATATCGTGAGTTGATATCGACTCCATGATACAAAGGGCATCAACCTTGGCCGCAAACTATTGATGACCAGTCTATCTCCTCACTACCTTCACCTTCCTGTGTTGACCAACTGCATATTCCCATACCTGGTCATCTTCTCCATCTCCATACTACTTCATCTCAGTAGTTTGGTGTCATGCGTCTGCAATTGCGCGCTGGCTAGAGACAGCAAGATACGTTACCACAAAACATCACCTCCTCCTCCTCAGTTATTGTACTATGAGGCATTTTTACCTCGTCTCATTCCACATATCAAATCGTGGTCTCGACGTCCTGCGGCCTCCCTGCGACTAGGCAAGTATCCGGCTTTTGCTTCAAGCCCCTCTCGCCGCATCCTTTGGTCCCTCTCCCACTACAGATACATGTGCCGCCTGCTATTATTTCTTGTCTCCAATCCGTATTCTCTCTCATCAGCAGCTTCTCGTAACCTCATATCTGCGCCCACTATTGGTCGCTCATCAGGCCTGTCCCTGAGCTGGTGAACTGGCGCTGCAGCCTGCAATGGTTCCGCGGGGTTGCGCCGCCAGTGTCTTTCGACAAACATCCACCACTACCAACCTTCGTCAACCTACCAGCCGGGGACGAGACCTACCAGAACCCTTGCCGTCTTGCGTGATGTATCTCGGGGATACCTTATGTGGAAGCTGGGGAGCTCTAGGAGCTAACGCTGAAGCTTTCTGACCTCTGCTCTGTCATCCCAGCAACAGTAAAGATGCATCTCTACAACCGAGGGATACCGCAGTCATGCACCCGAGTTACACACATCAGCTTTTCTTTTCACGAACCATGTTTCCTATTCAAAGAATCCCATTCCGCTGTGTGGCTTCTCAGATACGGCATAGTGCACTTAGGGACTCACGGCAGGTTCTTGGCATCAGATGTAGCCGTTTCTCGCAGGATGATACACAGTTCGCAGAGGTACAGACACAGTGGGTGAACAGGGTGTTTGAGAGCCTCCTTTTTCTCATCCTCGCCCAGCGTCGGTTTGCTCATGTGTCTTCACAACTTCTTCTCTTTCTCTCTTCTGACACTGCAGCAAACGGAAGGGGAAGTGACGCCCCCGTAGCGGTGTGCCAAAGCCACCATGTAGGAGAAGACCGATTATGGATTACTGCGTCAAGTCCTCTTACCTCACCTTCAAAAAGGCTGGAAACTGCCAAGATTTTCAATCACGTACCAAGACTTCTATGGTTGCCGGACAACCGACTTGGGACCGCAGGACTGGGCTGTTGGGTTGGGTACTCAACCAGAGCCGCATCTTTCACAGGACAGGGAAAGTGGGTAGCAGGTTGAATATCATGCTGCCTTTGCCTGTGCTCGAAACTCTCGGAGCATCTGGAAGTGCATACCTCCAATTTGGTCCTCTGATATTCACCAAGTCCGCCGTTTGTACTCAGGGAGTGCAAGTCATCGGACTATTCCTGGAACACTTCGGGAGGTTGATAAGGTAGGTGATCTCATCACGTAGTCCCATCCATGCTGACAGGTGTCACAAGTCACGACTTGGACAGATAAAACAGTTCATTGCCTATCTGCGCCTGTGCCGCATGTCTCAACGCTATGTGGAGAGTGTCTTGCAAGGCTCGACATCGTCTCATCTCACACAATATGCATGCCTACCTATATCTCTAGCAGAGAGCTACCGCGAGGACCGCGTTGATCGACATGAGCATAGGGCTCAGAAAATTTCTTAGTGGTACCGTGTTCACGACAGATATCGACGATCTTGACGATCAAACACACCCAGGCAGTGAGCAGCACATGCGCTGGGAACGATAGACAAACGTTGGGTAGAAGATGGTGGGGTAAGGAGGGGAAGAAAACGACAAAACAGGTAGGGGCATCAAGTCTATATGATGCTCATGGAGGGGTGGCCCCCTTGCTTTTCATTTCGGAATTGAGACCTTAAACTGCCATTCGGTTCGGGGCTTGACTTTGATAGTACCGGTGGTACCGGCAATACCACCAAGCCTTCTGCCGCTGCTCTTCCCTTGTCGAAACGAAACACTTCCACACGTGGGGGTGATACGCTGATATTCTGGTCATCACTTATAACACTCTCTCGTCGATAATGCACAAGGGGACAAACCGAAATACAGATATGTTCCGTACGGATCATGTTTATGCGTACAAAGGGCACGGCAACAGACGCAAGGTAGGTTGCCGTCCTTGGCAGTCTTCCGGGGAGATTCAGGTCAACATCCGTTGACATCCATCTATATGGATATGCGCTAGCACTAGGTAAGTACTCTCACCATTTTCTTTTTCGGTTGTTCAAGGTTTGTTAATTAATTGTTAACATGACAACTTAGGGAACCATAGGACTGGTATCATCAACAGCAACCCTGACATCGCCTAGTTTATCTTGTGAACTGAAGTACTACCACCCTCCACGCTGTCGAATCTTCCCATCCGTATTTTGTCTCTTGAACCCTTCAAGCGTACCCTAAGCCGTCTCATCAGTCCCAGTTCCCGATTCACATTTTGCTGTCCCGGCCGTCCATCCGATAACCGTTCAACCCAAGACTTCCAATACTTGCAGCCACCGACTTGGCAAAAGCTTGTATTCCTTTTGCCAAGTTCAATGGTCCCCTTTTTTCCTCCCTGAGGCCTCCAACGGCTCCTCAACCCCGTTGTCTCGGGTTCTTTTTTCTTGTCCTCCGTCATTCTCGTAACACTTTCGATCCTCTTGATTTTATTTTTTCCCCCGACGGCGGGAAGAAATGGAGATCCTATGTGTCACGGCAGTGAGGCATAGCCGTCTTGGTAGTCTCGGCATGCTTTCTGGTTACGTCAATGATGTGGGTTGTGATACTCAGCCTAGGTATCATCTGTGTTATTCCCGCGCAGGTTTTATTCAAGGGTTTCGTAAATCACGAACCACCTCTTTTAATGGTCCTAGTTGCGGCCTCGAAAGCTCGGAAAAGGTGCCTTCACCTGCCTATACGTATAGGTCCACAAAACCGCAAACTCCTATTGCGAGTAATTTTACACTCCCTCCCCTCGGCGCAGACAGTTCAGYGTTGACTTGGCTTTCACCTTCATAATTTCTCTCTCCTGCTTTGGTTCAAATCAACGTAAACCCCACATAACGGCCAGACATTCCCAAAAAAATCGGCCACTCTCCGTGTTTTGCGGGTGAACGGCGATAAACCTTCAACCACTCGTCTCGCTTTAATGGAAAGCTGCAGTCCCTATCAGGTCAATGCAAGCCCACGCGGGCTTGAATGGGCGTCTTTGTCTTATATGCACGTATGTTCACAATACACATGGAACGCCATGCACATACATAACGCAATTGATTATGCAAGTGTGCATCACTCACCCCTGAATTTTCTTTAGAATGGACACACAGAATGAGAAGAAGCTTACACGATCCGTGGAAGCAGCGGTGAGCATGAACGTTGGAGGCTATCGATAACAGGTTCGACAGACTGCGCTTATCGTTTGTGATCGAACGGGTCTTCAAGAGGAAGGTATATCTGAGTCAGGAAAGGGATGAGAGGGCGATGTAGGTATTTCACCAGTCCGTTACCACCCTCCATGGCTTGCGGATAGTTACTTACCAGCTTCAACTAACAAGCTCCTTTTAAGGTCGTATTTTCACTACTCTCGTGTTTCTCGACATACAACCACCGCCGACTTGCGCTGCGATGTAATAAGATAGCGAGCGAACTAGCGGAGACCAGAAGCAACGGATCAATTTCGAAAAGGCGGGATGAAGTCCGCACGCCATTGGAAGTCAAGTGACTGACTTGGTGACTGGTGAGAATAAGACGGGGTAAGCAAGTCAGCGAGAGTCAGTGGGTAAGTGAGCGTTTCGGGTGCGCCAACCGAGAGGAGATGGAACTGGGGAGCGAGGGGTAAGTACATATAGCTTTTAGAGGATAGTTAGGTGTGTTACACGAGCAAACATCCAGTCGGAGGAACTTCGGTAAGGTTAAGATTAAGGTAAATATACCTAGATGGAACTTGGTGCGGGATCAAGAAGAGGTAGCTACCTCAAAAGCATGCGGGGAACATGGGAAACTGAGAAGAGAAAAGATGGAGTCGATGGACTTGGACTTGGACTCTTACTTGTCCGATGCACTCCGTTAAGGCAACTCTGGTGGGCTTCACTCACATGCCAGTAAAATAAGTTAGGCCGATACGGGGTCCAAGAACTCAGGATTAAAGACTACCTGAGAGAGAGGAGTGCCCGAAAGGAAAACACTTCGATGAAACACCATCGAAACCACAAAAAGACGTCTCTATCCGACAACCACAACTTGGGGCCTGTCTGATATGACATCCTACTCAACTACAAGAGTGGCAATGACATCCAATGTTATCTCCATATCCCCAACAATGCTACGCAAACTTAAAGATGTAGTTACCAGAATGGCAGACCACTCTCCAACTCGCGACTCACGACTCGCGACCGGATTAAAGGAGGCATCAAACCCAAACAGAAACACCAATCAGCAACCACCACCACCCACCGCTTTCATTCCCATCGTTCTCATCATTCCCATCGTTCTCACCATTCTCTCTAGCGCCACTGCCCTGGAGGTAACCTGTCGGTCCGGCCCCAGTCAGTCGGGTTACTCAACACGGGCTTGCCGGGCTTATGCTTCCTCCGCGGGGATGGATCATAAGGGACGATATTACGGTATGCAATATGAAAGATGAGATTGGTGGGTATCAAGTGTAGTTCACACGCTGTAGGGGACTATGGATCTGATCAGTGCTGATCGATCGAACCTTTCTTTCCATGTATAAAAAAAGGTGGGTGTCAACAAAATGTCATCAGTTGTTCAACCACATCCATGTTGGGGAACTTGGAATTATCCCGCCAGTGATTACACTCTATTTCTCCTGAAGGTTATAAGAATCTAGATACCTAATGAACGAATGCAGATTTGATGTGAGACTTTGGCACGTGGTAGGCCAATCCCAATCTTGACATTAGCATAGTACGTGGGATATTTGCCCACTTGCTTGGCTAGCCCGGCGTACCTTGACCGTGGAATACGCCCGCACAGGTTAGATGTCTGGTTGAAATTTGTAGTTCTCTTCCAATGTCGTGGCTATACTACGAAAGTGGTAATGATGGATTTCGACATAGCAAGTATCTAACAAGAGCTAGATATGATTCAGGTTAAACTCAACATGGATCTCGCACACCACGAAGTTAAATATCAATGTCAGAGAAACGTAGATAGAGAAGTGAAGAGAGAAGTGGAGAGAGAAGTGAAGAGAGAAGTGAAGAGAGAAGTGGAGAGAGAAGTGAAGAGAGAAGTGAAGAGAGAAGTGAAAAGAATCAAGATTGAGAGATGATACAAGAACAAACAAATAGCCTCGACCACCTAATTAAATGTTGTAAGGGAGAACTGTGTATATGTTCTCACTTTCCGTTGACTACAAGAATAAACAACGTGCTGGTCTTATGCTTCGGCATGGAGGTGTATAACCAATATCCAATATAATCCTGCCCGAGTCTCGGATGATCCCGACATTGAGGTATAGTAAATAGAAGCTACCACCCATTACGCTCCTTATAACAACTCCTTGTTAATCCATAGCCCCCCTTTTTGCGTTGCCTCCCCACAACTATTGCCCACCACCCTCCCCACCCCTCCCCTCTCCCTCCGTCCCACCACCCCCAACCACCACCTCCTTCGCCCCTTCCATAGCTCTAGCCACCACATCCGCAAACCCAGTTCTCCCCTCCTTCTCCACCTCCCCTCGCCCTTCCCCTCGCGGTTGCCAAAGACTCCTCGGCGTATCCCCAGCCCCCTTCATGTTATCATCCCCCTTCCCCGTCCCCGTCCCAAACCACAACCCCTGCCCACCCTCCCCCGCCTCCTCTTGACCATCACTCCCCAAAATAGCAGTATCATGTCTCTTCTTATTCAGCCTTGTATGATAAAACGTCGCCGTCACCGTCCCCGTCCCCGTTCCCGTCCCCTTCCCTTTACGGTCGTTAGTCCTACTATTCCTACGACCGCCGCTATTAGAACTGATGCTAGCCGACCGCTTGATCCGCTCAATCTCAGCCTCAAAAGCGTTATCGTAGATGTTGAAGTCGACCATGGTCGGGCTTTCGGAGACGTGGTCGGCGGGGGGCAGGTCGGAGGGGTTGATGGAGAAGGGTGTGTCGACGCCGCCTACGCCGATGCCGAGGTGGGGCGGTTGTTGGGGTTGTTGGGGTTGTTGCTGTTGGCTTTGCTGTTGGGCTTGTTGCTGGGAAGTCCCGGGGCCTGGGCCGGCTGAGATGGTCATGGAGTTGGTTGGGGTGGTGGTGGAGGAGGATGAGGTGGTGGTGGATGGTTGTGTAAAAGAAGGAGGAGAAGGAGAAGGGTTTCCGGTGGCGAGGGGATGGAGAGGACCGCTGAGGCTGTACTGTTCGCGTAAAGCTCGGTTGATGCCGAAGGCTCGGGGACCGGTGGGGTTGAAAAATCTCCTGCGCTCTTCGAGGATGCGGTTGGCGAATTCGGCTGTGGATTCCTCATTTTGAGGGTCCTTGAAGTTGGTGTTGGAAAAGTCGATGTCTGCTGGTGGTGGCTCGTTTTCGCCAGGTTGGACTGAGGGATTTTGGGTTTGAGGTTTGCGCGTGGCTCCGTTGCGGTTGAGGAGGCTCTTGAACTTTGAGATTGCTCTCATCTGGACATTGTTAGAGATGAGTGAAGCATAGGTAGTTGGGTTCACTTACCACGCAAAACAGGTGGCTCATCCTCCTGGTAACGGCATGGTTGACCTCGAGAGCATTGGGTACTTCGATTGGCTCAGAGCAGTTCTCTTCTTCGCTAAGCAACGGGTCTTCGCCGTTCTTGGTCACCCAAGGATGTTCCTAATGGCATTGTCAGTCAGCTGTACCAGATGCTTCGGTTAACCAGGTCACTCACCCTGAGCTCATGCATGGTAATCCTTTTCGCCGGGTCCTTCTCCAGGAGCCTATGCATCAAGTCAAGAAACTCGGGCTTCTCGTCGGGAGGAAACTGAGGCTCCTCGGTCTTGATCGCTTCCCACATCTCCAGCTGGTTATCGCATGCGAACGGAAGCTTGCCGTAACGCAGGCAATACAGGGTAACTCCCATGGACCAGATATCTGCCGCCCTGCCCGAGACATCGCCGTGCTTTGCGCACAGCTCAGGGGGCAAGAAAGCCGGCGAGCCTGCAGGCTTTGCCGTCTTCATCTCATCCGTCTTTTCGAAGATTTCAGAGACTCCAAAGTCGACGATCTTCAGAACATCGTCTTCAGTAAGGAGCAGGTTGTCCGGCTTGATATCACGGTGGATCACACCTTGTGAGTGTACTATTGACATGAGTGTAAGCCAATGTTATGGTGACAACATACTAGAGAGAAGACTTACGATACTCTATGCCCAAAATGAGATCACGAAACCAAAGCCGGCACTGTTCCTCTGGCAAGGGCTTAACAGATCCATGAATGCCCATTTTCATGACCACACCCTTCTTGCACATTTCCAGCACCATGTAGAGTGAATCATCTTCGGGGTCATCCAGTACCTCATACAGCTGGACAAGGTTGGGATGATTCAGCTTCTTCATAATGGCGATCTCCTCCCGAATCAGAAAGAGGGCATCTTTGGCCTCCAGAAGCCTCTGCTCTGAGAAGCGAGAGATGGACTGGTTTCGAGGACCCCTTGGCGCATGGCGCAGAATGTTGGACTGAGCGCGCCTTCTGAGCTGAGCCTTGGAGAACTGCTTGATGGCATACTCTTTGCCGAACTGGTCGGTGGCCAGACGAACGGCGCCGTAAGAGCCGTGGCCTATCTCATCCTTGATGAGATACTGGTTGATGCGTTGGCGGGAACAGCCGTCGATATCGTCGTCCAGGTACTCGGATCTCGCGTTGAGGGTTTCCTTGACTTCTCTGTGAAAGGACGGGGTTCTTTTGTGATGCCTCATGGGACTCGGATATTGTTGCATTTGGGGAGGGGCCGAATGAGTGTGAGGAGGCGTTGCCGGTCTCGGCCGGCCATCGTCGGTTGGGTCGCCATGGAACTGGACTGAGATGCCCGGTGAGAGCAAAGGGGGAGATGTGGTCTGTGGGTGATCTGGTTCAAGAGAGTCGGCCATTGTGCTTTGGACGCCGGAAAGGCGTGGGCGGAGTGGTAGCGAGAAGGTTGTTGTAGGGCAGTGAGGATCAGGGGCCCCGGGAGGGTCTTGAGGTTGTTGATCTGACATTTTCGTCTTCACCAAACAAAATGATAAGAGCGGGATATGTCAGATGTTGCAGGTGCGGGTGCAGATGCCGGTGGTACCTCTCTACACTTGATGCAAATGCAGGTGTATCAAGGTCGAATGCTTCAGCTATGACAGCTACTGCGTCTAATGTCCAGGGATGGTTCGACAGATGTTGAGCGGGAAGAGCCGTGAACGGTGGTTTTTGGTGGTGCTTTGGCGCTGAGCTAGTTAGTGCGGGGGGTTTCGCAGAAGCGAGGTAAGTTCAGAGATGACGATGTTATGTTGCAATTCCCGGCTGGGAAGTCTGATGAAGCTCGGCTTTTCTTGTGGAGAGGACACAGAGTGGTTATTTTGGAAGATTTTGATGACTCCCACGTATTTTGCATTAGGCGAGAGTAGGACATGAGCTGTTATAATTTATAAACCTCTTTTCTTTCGATGATGGATGGAAACGGACAAGCTTGGTGGAGGATGCCTCATCCGCCCAGGAACGCCCAGGGCTCACACAAAGGCGGAACCGTGAAGTGGACAAAAGGCACAGAGGTGAGAGGGAACCAACAAAAAGACGGGAGGAAGACCCTTGAAAGGTCAAGTCTCGTCAGATTCCCACTCAGGGGTCAGATCATCGTGCAAGATCTCGGG
The DNA here is from genome assembly GCA_009805285.1 of Neurospora terricola FGSC 1889. Classification (NCBI taxonomy): domain Eukaryota; kingdom Fungi; phylum Ascomycota; class Sordariomycetes; order Sordariales; family Sordariaceae; genus Neurospora; species Neurospora terricola. Next base: position 45,832 of record RANZ01000163.1, on the reverse strand, counting down.
CTTCGTAGGGCAGCTGCGCCGGACTCGGGCTCCCACGATCCCGCCTGTCCATTCTCCTTGCTCTTTGCCCCTCCACCATGATGATGTCAACAAGTCAGGGGCGTGTAGAGTACCCGCAAAATGCGCATGGCGATGCGCTGCTCGTGTTAGTATGATCAAAATAAAATAGACATTTCACATGACTTCGCAGCTGCAATTGCAGACCTACAGCACTTCCACTTTCAAACGTCGCCCAGTCCAGGCGACCCCCCTTCTGGGTTCCGCTTGCGCTTGCAGGTGTCGCAAATACATTCCGTCAAATATTAAAAACGGTTAAACGCATACAGTACAAATAAATGCGAACATACTTATAAGGTATATATCACATATAAAATAGATATTATCATTGTCTTAGAATATTATCATAAATAATTTTAATTATAAAATAAAAGTTAGCAATAACATTACCAGACTACTAAATTGAATATTAGATGAAAGATGAAGCAAATAAATGAAGTAAACTATAGGATTAGGGTATTTATGAAGGGTTTGTAAAGGGTTTGCGAAGGGTTTGCGAAGGGTTTGCGAAAGGTTAGTAATTAATCAAAATTAATAATAATATCCTTTAAAGACTGTTATAATACTAAACTTATATTTAATATATACATTAAGAAAGTATTTATATATAGTTACTTAATATACGTTTAACTATTTGTCTCATTTCATAGAATGTACTTGCAACACTCTTACAAATATATAATAATACGAGGTAACTCTATATATCCTATACTCTACATAATGACGCAGCTTCCTATAAGGTTAGGGTTGGACGTGACATTTTGTTCAAGGGGGGGGTCGCCTGAACTATGGATCCCACTTTCAAACAGGTTTTGTAGCCATCCCGTCTCCTCGCTGTCTCTTCAGTTTGGAAACTACCTGGTCCACTAGTGGCTCACCTGCTATACAAGTAAGGGCTGTTTGTCTCCGCTACCACAGATGAACTAGAATTCATGACAACCTTGTAGCAAATGGGCCAAGAAGATGGAGGGCATCGTAAATTCGACAACGTTGATTTGGGTATCTGCTATTTTTGTACGAAATCAATCTGAATTCCATGCATACCCTGTCGCGATAGCGGAGCTTGCCGTTTTGTAGATCACTGCAGCGGCTGAAGTTGTGCTGAAGTTTCCACTGTTAGCGCGTGTTCCCTGGCGCCGTAGCGCACCCGCACCCCACATGGAAGCCTGGACGCCCGGGCGAACGACTCCCGCCCGCCGACATCGACCGTTGCCCGACAACCAACGGGACACCGGGGCAGGGATCCGCTCCGCATCCATCATCGCAACTGTCGCAATCGCAACCAACAGTCCTCCGACCATCTTGTCACGACATCTCTACCTCGTTTCAACAGGCTGTCTTCACACAGTCCTTCCACGCCTACTCGCTTGACATCCGCCGTTCCCGTCCCACGCGCCGCGCAATACCAATTGCCCTTCTCATCCCGCCGAGTCCGCAAATCGATCTACGGGAGCTCCGACTCGGAGCTACATCACCGGCCATGGTCATTTACTCCTTTTACATCTTCGACCGGCATAGTAAGCCCGACCGCCCCCTTGTCCCCCAATTGATCTTCTACATACATCAAACAAACAACCCAATCCGACAATTTACTAACTTCCCCCTTACCCAACAACAGCGGAATGCATCTACTCCAAAACCTGGCTCCCACCCCCTTCTGCCCCGGGGGCACAACAACAACAGCATGATGGCCCGACAAGCACTACCGGCGCCGCCCTCGCCTCCTCCGACCCTCATCATCACCCAAACCCGCTGCGCAGCGGACGCTCGGCGGTCAGCGCAGCCAACAAAGCCTCGGACGACGCCAAGCTGATCTTCGGCACCGTGTTTTCGCTGCGCAACATGGTGCGCAAGCTGGGCGGCGAAGACGACGCGTTTATCAGTTACAGGACGGCCCAGTACAAGCTGCACTACTACGAGACGGCGAGCAACCTGCGGTTTGTCATGTTGACGGACACGGGGACGCTGAGCATGCGGAACGTGATGCATCAGATTTATATCAATTTGTGGTGTGAATATGGTGAGTTCTGTCTGTCTGTTTGTCTGTCTGTCTGGGCCAGCACCCCCTGGAGGGCGTGGTTGTGGTCGTGGGTGGTGGTTAGAAAAGGGTAGTAAAGGTGCTAACGGATAATTAATGATAATAGTGGTCAAAAACCCCCTCTCACCCGTCGAACACAAAGGCGGCGCCGGCGTCAGGAACGAGCTGTTTGAGCTGGGGCTTAACCAGTTTATCACGGGTTTGATGTGAGACGTCTTCATCTAGCCCTTGATTGAGAATTTACAACATCACAAAAGCACAAACACCCGATCCGCTTCTCGCTTGCCTCGATGGCGTCCCAACATCACACCATCCACTCTCCCAGTTTTCTGCTTCCGAGCAGACATAAAAAGGCTGATGAAAGAGTTCGATACATAGCGGTCGAACCGGCGGCCAACGTTAAACGAATATGGGCAGGCACGACGAGGACTTCGCGGGGCAAGACTTCTGGACCGGTTAAGTTCGCCTCATGCGAAAGAAGAGCACCAGGCCATGTCGATTCGCGAGCGAGCGGGAACCATGAGCTCTTAAGAAGACAACGGGGGAGTTCCGGGCCATTTTCCATGCAGACACAAGAGGACCAACAACCCAGGACTAGGTCGCTTTTGGGACTGGCTCGCAATGAGACCAGGGGCATATGGATCAGAGGGATACGATGCATATAGAGACGCGACGAACCCGTTCAGAGAACCGGCGAGGGACAGCTGGGATAGGAATGGCGGAACATTTATACCACATATTAGTCGTAATGAAGGACCAACATAATGATACCAACAAGTTAATGGCACATAAACCACTTCACAGCCAACACCAACCAACTCCCATTGTCTACGGCATATGGTCCTCTTTATTCCATCTAATACGCATAATGATATCTTAGAGTAATAGTATAACATAAACAATCATTATCTAGCCTCCCTCTCCTACTCCCTACTCCCCTACTATCCATCGGTCCATCATACAAAAAAACCCATCCATCCAATCCTGTCACCCATGCATATAACCCTCCACATATAAACAATTACACTACACATTCTCATCTCCTATCCTCAAACGACGGCCCCCTCGACCCAGCCTGCGACGCACTCATCGCCCTCTCCCACGCACTATCAAACCCCGCCGTCGGATCAGGATTAGGATCCACAACCACCAAACTCTCTTCCACACCCGCAGCCGCCGTTGGACCTGGTGAGTCCACCAACACCGCCGACTCCTCAACTGCTGTTGTCCTTTCCCTTTCCCTTTCCCTCCTCCCCCTCTCCCTGGTAGCAGGAGCAGATGACGGCGCAGGAGCAGAAGCAGAAGGAACACCAGCATACTCCTCACTAGCAATCTCCGCCTGCCAATTACTGCTATACACCACCGCCGCAAACCCTTCCAGATCCCTAACCCCTTCCATAGCCTGGAGGTACTCATTCGGCATGCCGTTGCCGATGGCGTGGGCCTGGCGCGTGAGGATGGAGAGGATCTTGGGAAGCAAAACGGCGCGGGTGACGGCGGGGCGTTCAATGTCGATACTTTGGCGCGCGGCGTTGTGCGCGTTGTTGAGGTCGGAGGAAGTGGCGACGAGGGTCGTGGCGGTTACTACGTCTTCGCCRGCGGCGCCGCTGGCGGCATCGGGGGTGAGGGTTACGGCGGGCGGGACGGCGGCGGGAAGGGAGGGGGTTTCGAAGGCGCCGACGGTGAGTTTGCGGTCGAGGAGGACGGTGAAGCCTTCGTCGAGAAGCTGGGTGAGCACGGAGGAGAAGGCGGGGGACTCGATCAGGTCGGCGGTTTCGTCGAGGAGGCGGCGCAGGGAGATGGTGGACTCGCCGTCGGGGGTGGCGCTGGGCGGCGAGGAGAGCTGGAAGTCGTCGAGCAGGATGCCGGATTCGCGGAGGACGAAATCTTCCATGTTTTGGGGCGGGAGGAGGAAGGGGAGCCATTGCGTGCTTGCTGCGCCTCCCTGACCAGCCGAAGAGCCTTCGATGATGGTGCGCACCTCGCGGGTGAGCTTGGAGAAGGCATCGAAGGTGATGGTGTCGCGAGGAGAGAGCGGGCCGAAGACTTGTCGGACGGCGGACTCGACCCGCTGCATGACGTCTACCCAGCCCCGGTTGAGAAGCCACCAGGAGAAGGTGAGGTACTTGCGGTTGACTTCGAAATCGGAGCCGTAGGCCTGGCCTTCCCCGTCGAGATCGCCGTCGTCATCGTTGTTCTCGAGCGCGATGGCACCCTCGCGCGCGGAGCCGGTGGCGAGGGAGACGACGGATGAGAGGTAGCTGCGACGGCCGAGGAGGTTGAGCTGGATCCGTGTGAGCATGGTCAGTAGACCAAGTGTGTAAATCAAAGTGAAGGAACGGGTAATTGCTGTTCAATGGTGTGTTAGTGAAGTCCAGTGGGAAAATCAAGGACGGCGAGGAAGCTCACAGCTAATCTTGAGGTCATCCCAGAGCTGTCTCTTAGTCTTGCGCGGCTTCTTGGGCGCCTCTTGTTGGGAAGCATCGCCGGCCGATTCACCCTCTGCGACAGATGGTAGAGGTCCTGGGGCCAGAAAGCTGGGATATGCACCACCCTCGCTCTGCACACTGAATCCGCTGATCATACTACGGCCATCGTCGTCCATGGTGCCGACCTCGGATATGCTTGATGGGGTGAGAGAGCTGATGCTCTTCTTCCTGTTGGCTGGGCTCTTCATCTGCTGGATTTCATATGTGATCCTTTCGGTATTGAGGGCCTCGAGGATGTTCGTCGTCGCGGTAGGTAGGAGGGCGAGGACGGTAAAGGTGCAGTCCTCCTGGTTCTGTTCGAAGCGGCGTCGCAAACTGTCGATAGGGGGTTCAGGGGTTAGCCGGCGGCGACGAGAATATGTTGGGTGTATGGCGACTGTACGTACTTCTCCTTGGCTATGCGATCGCTGCTCATGCGCTCGCGCGCATCATTGAGTTTCCTCAGGACATATTGGGTCGCGACGTAGCCGGCGCCGACAACACCAGCACCGATGGCCAAAGGCGTGCGATTGCGCTTGAACCACCGCCGCGTCGAAGCGAACATGGCGGCGATTGGGAATTGTAGGACGGCAAGCTCAATTGGTCGTCCCCTGTCTTATGTAAAGTCTTTATCGATGGCGCATATGTAATCGGCCGGTGTCGTATGCGATGCGGTGGTCGTCGAATCTCGAGTTTGCAGCTAGAATGGATCTCGAAGTCTGAGTCCTTAACGGTGAAGAGCCCCCCAGCTTCAGCTAGATTCGGGAGTCCAGGTCGCGCCCCCGTACTGTAAGTAATCCATCAAGCGGATACCCCGTAGCGCACGGCACTGATAACCTCGGCTCGTGGTCAATCTGATAGGGCTGATCGATCCCTGCTGGGACCCTAACCCTGTCAGCCGAACGCAGTGTGTTGCGTTTTGTTACGATTTGTAACGTATGTAAGTTACGACCAGGTTCAGCTCCGGTCGTGCTCCGACAGGGGTAAAGTACGCCAGATCTCCCCGGAATTCTTGAAAACGGCCTTCGTTATCGAGATTCGATGATCTATCCTATCGTCGCCGTATATGCGCAACTTCTCATGAGCAACTCGGAGGCTCTAGAACGCTCAGACGGCTTATTGGGCTGGTCATGGTGCGTCCAGGATGAAAAGGGGTCAAACTGCTGATGTCATTTCTCTTTCTCAAAGGAGCAATCCCAGTCTTCAATCCCCAACCAAATCCGGGGATGTGGGGCTCTTTGCAGGCAAGCGTTGGGCTCCGGCGACCCCCGGGGTCCCGCAGGTCCCGCAAGCGACAGGGAAGTTGGACGCCAGAAAGGAACAACGTCACACCATCCGCAAAACCGCCCTTGTCCTTAACAACTCTTTGACCGCCCAGCCGCCCCGAAGCCGCGCCAGGGAGATCACTGCAGACTTGCAGAGTGCGCAGAGAACTGCTGGTGACTCTGCGTTTGCTTGCTTGCTTGCTTGTTGCCCCTCAATTTGTCTCATTAATGCATTTGTATCTTTCTGCGTACCTTAATCGATAATCAATTTACCCCTCCACCTCCTGACCGCCGCTTATCGCTTGTCGCCGACGGTCGCCTGCCTTAATCGCATGACCTGAAGAAAAACCGGAAAGGGAGGAAGAAGGAAGAACGAGAACAAGAACGACGGGAAGCGCCGGACCTCCCTCCGCCAAAACCTCAGCCGCCGCGGAAAAGGAACCGCCGTCATCCCAGCATCCAGCGAGACGCCATACACCAACCAAATAATTACCATCTTTATCGAATACCGCCGCAACCATGGAGAAAGTCGCGCCCGAGTTCACCCTCGAAGCCTTTGCCGATCCCGCCTCCGTGCGCGACGTCGTCCGCGGCATCCTCCACACCATCTTCTTCCTGCGCTATTTCGTCTCCCACGAGCCCAAGACGCGCGACGTGTGCGGCCTCGAGCTGGCCTACATCCCCGACGCCGAGATCGAGACGCTCATCGACCAGCGGGTCGCCACGCTCGTGCGCCAGCTCGAGGTTGACCGCAACCAGTCTTCATCACAACATCATTATGGCGGTCCCGGCCCCGGATACAGCGGAGGCGGTGGCGGTGGGGGGCGCGGACAGATAACGGTGCAGTTCTTTGAGAAGAAGCGCAGGAAGACGTGGTATGGTATGGGAAGGGGCGACGATGAGGTGTGTTGGGAGAACTGGACGGTTAAGGTGACGGTTGCTGAGCCGAGGACTGAGTCAGGTATGGGTTTTTTTTTTTTTTTTTTTGGTTTAATTCCGTCATCGTTATATGTGAACATGTTCAATCGCTAACCCCTCCTTGTTTTTCCCTGCGAAAAGAACGACATAAAGTCTGCAACGCAATGGAATCCACCCTCCAATCCACCGTCTTCAAATGCATCACCATCGCCAACACCCACAAGGACCACATCCCCCCCATCACCACCAACGATTCCAACCCGTTTACCTACCAGATCAACGTCAACCCACACAACCACCTCCACGCCACCTCGCAGCAACATCTTCAAAGCGCCAGCAAGGAAGCAGCACGAAGCGATTTTGGAAGCTCTGGTAGTGGTGGCGGTAGTAGTGGAACCGGCGGGAGCGGACGAGGAGCAGGGAGAGGAGGAGCAGGCGGGCTAGCAGGTGCCGCGGGAGGCGCGGCAGCGGCGGTTGTTGGCTCGTGGGCCACCAGGATGGGTATTTACTAGCGGGATAGTCTCCCCTGGGTCAACTCCGCGGGGAGTGTCATTGCGAACATGGGCATTTCGGTGCGCGATGCGGCTGTCAAGCTGGATGACGCGTGCGCTAGGACGCTTGATAGATGGGACAGAGAGTTCCAGTATGTCCTCGATGAGGAGGGGAGGCGGATCTGGGAAGCGGAAGAGAGGATGAAGGCAGAGAAAGCGATGAGAAAGCGGGATGAGACGGGGATAAACGAGATGAAGAGGCGGGAATCGTTCAAGAGGAAGAACAGTGAGGCGACTGAGCAGGCTCTGAGGGATATGAAGGAGTATGAGGGGGAGTGAGCGAGGTCTACAGTTCTAAACAGGACCACGTACGACAGGCAAGTCATGCTGCTTGCCTTCCAAGATCTTGCAGTCCATTCAACATTCGGACCTCGCTATACTATAATTATTGAAGGCTTGCAGCGGGTTTGGGATACTTGGAGCGAAGAAAGATGTCATCAACAACAAAGCATGGATCAAGGGCGTTTGGGATTACAGGATGGGGAGAAGGTTAAACGGGATTTCACAGGACCACACAAACCGGACCGTAGATATTTCGATTTCTCTATGTTTTATTTTGGGTATAGCATACGCTTGGACGAGGGAAATTGATCATTTACACATACCCCTTCCTAGCTTTCCATCGTCTTTCCTGTGGTTTATTGACTTGGAAGTGAACCGCGATACCCTTATGCCCTCTATAAGAGATCTCTTAGAATGGGTCAACTGACATACATGACGATGTAATATTCCTGAGTACCAAATAGGTAATGATAATACATACAAAACACTAGAACTCTCCCGATACATGTGACTATCGATCACATCACGCTGCAGTCCAATGTTTGTTTGTGTCCTTGATTCATTCTTCGAACGAGACCATACCCAAGGTTCCAAAGGCATCCAGGCCACACTTCCACTTACTAAAGCTCAGACACAGACTCCCCAGAACTTGATATTTCCTTGAACTTGAGCGAAGAAATCAAGAGGAACAGCAAAGAGTAAGAACGGAAAAGAGAGAGAGAGAGAGGAGAAGATGTGCGCCCTCGCGAGCCACTAGTAACCTTGCTTCAGAGGTATATAATTGGAGAGTCTTGCAGTCCAACTCGTGGTCCGTTAGTGCAACTGGGAGAGCCGTGGAGATTACGTTAAGAGCGAAGTAGCACTGGCAGCTGGAAACAGTATCACCGTTCGTCACAGGTTCGACTCCTGTGCGGGCTACTTTTTTTGCGGCGTCTTGATTTGGGTCTTTTGTCGACTTCCCGGCGCTCCTTCCTTCTTTTCTTCTTTGAAGAGTTTTTGCTCCTCCGGTACCCACAGCAACCGGGGCGTGTTCGTCCTGGTATTCGGGTTTTCCCCCCTCCATCCTGCCTTGCTTGCGATATGCGAGGCACAGATAGTTGCGCTTGGAAGTGCCGGACGGGAAGTTAAGAGATAAAGGATACGTGACAAACGGAACGGCAGGGAGACTGTTTAATTACCGGGTGAGCATGAGATTTGAAGAAGCACGAGTATTTGTATGGGCTGTAACGAGAGAAGACTAAGCACAAGAACGCGTTATAGTAACTCATGTCTGGTTTATTCATTTCGGTCATGCTGAGCTACCACGAATCCCGTAGATTGAACCTGGAAAAAGCAAAAGAAGGCGGAGAAATCAGATTTTGTGCCACTGTCCAGCGTCATAGATACCCTCTGACGACGCTAATATCCCACCGAACCCAGAAAAAACAGACAGAAAACCGTATCGCTCTTGCTATGCACGTGAACCAACCTCAGCCGACCGGCTTCAACCTTTTCCTTGACCGGGAAAACAACCAAGGGCCTTCCTTCGTATCCGTTCCCATCCCTTGAAATCCCAAAACCATAGCAATCCTAACCATCCATACCGCGGAGGGAAAAATCCGAAACAGCGGTTGAAGAAAACATCAAACTCCTTCATGTCGTTAACCTGTTTTCTGACTTCTCATTCCCAAACCCGGTCAAGAGACCATAACTCAACCATCCCAAGCTGACCGTAAGAGCAAACAGACAGACCTAATGGAAAGAACAAGGAAAAACGCTGTGTTAAAAGACCTTAGGTAAAGAAACCGGTATGTATCCGGAGTAGAAAACAGCAAGATCAACAGAAAACTGGTACCAACTGCCTTGACAGAAGGCAGAACATCCAACATCCCTTTGCAGGGTCCTGGCTTTGATGAGTTGACGGGAAGTTCGAAAAGCAAAATGAAAAGGAGGATGGAAGGACACGAAACACTTCTGTGAGTGGAAAATAAACGCCGTTGATGCAATGTTCTCTCGTGCCCACCAGAAATGACGGTTTCAAGACTTTGTTCGTTATCATGAGGCAGATGTGATAAAGCTTGATCGTTGTGGTTCAAGCTCGTATGTCGTAAGGGATGTGTAACGGAGTCCAGGTCGACACCGTTGTAGTAATCGTCATTATGTCGTAGTAAACCAATCCGACGATATTCAAGGCTGATATCCAGCGAAAGAGCGAAGGAGAATATGCGAGTTAGAAGATGTTGCTGTAGCAGCGACTATAAGACTGCCTCGGAGGAGGGCCAGCTATCGTAGGGGCATTGTTAATGGGCCGCGAGACATGAGCAGGAGTCGAGCCAATCTTCTCGAACCCTGCAAGCATGTCGATTCCGGAAAAGTCGTTGTCTTCTAGGAAATCGGGGCCGCAGAGATCGTTCATCGTCATCCATGGTTCCAGGTTCTCAAGGTTATCGTTGCTCATAGGGTTGATCTTGCACGGAGACTCCAGGAATACCTTACTCGGTGAAGAGGGCAGCCCCTCAAACACTTTGCTCGGCGTCCCAGTGTTCAGGTCAACTGGCTGAGAAGGCACTTTGAGAAAAGAAGCCGCGTCATTACCGTTGCCGCGAGAGAAGTTTGTCATCTCGGTAAGCGCACCAGTCGATTGCGACCTTTCGGGGCGCTGTCGTCTTGCTGACTGCTTGGTCGGAGAGCCGTTATACTGGTTGATAGCGGGCGAGACTCCAAAATTGTAGTACCCAAAGGGGCTGTCCTGGAAGATGTCGATCTCAGAAGTGACGTTATCTGTCCCGCGCTCGAATCCGTACAGCATGTCATCAAGAGTAAAGGTGGGGTTGGGTGTGAGTTGTAGAAGGGAGTCATCCTCAGGTAGCAAGGCGGCTACACGTTGATAGGTAGCGTCAACCATTGACTGGACGCTTTCGCGGTGTAAGCGGAGGTTGGTAGTAGGGGATACCGATGGTGGAGGCATAGGTGGTGCCTTGAGCTTCATTGCCGGTGTTAGAGGCGGAAGCATCTGGCCAGACTGGGTGGCCGAAGCTTGACGTAGCGGAGAAGAAGAAGCGGGAACATAGCCGTACGAACGGCCCTTTGATGGGCTATCGTATGATGATGTTCGAAGGCGAGCGATCTCCTCCTCCGCCCGACCCGTACTGAGATGTGAACGATCTGCAGAGTTAAGCAGGTTGGAATGCTGACTAGGGCGCAAGATTGAAGAATCAAGCGATGAAATATACCCACTATCGTCCATCGAGGTGGTCCATCTCTTGCGGCGTCCTTTGGTCCGCGGTTGGGGAGGCGTTGTGCTGTGCCGGGCCTCTATGTGTTTGGGAACTGGCGGCGACGAGTGTACAATTGCAGGAAGAGGTGAGTACAAGTTGGACTCATTAGAAACTCCATGCTCAAATCCGTGATAGGTGGCATCCTCCACTGACCCAATTTCAGATGCGGGTATCGTGGCATCGGAAGATAGCTCTGGAAGGAGAGGCAGCAAGGCGGCCTGTGATGACGATGGATGAGGGGCCAATGTAGCTTGTGTCGTGGGAGGCTGTGCTGGTAGGATAGGTTCTTCTGGCAGTGGCACTTGAGCTGGCGGTGGTGGAGGTGGAGGTGCCTGTAGTAGCTGGGGTTGGGGTTTGGATGACTGAGATTTGGGTGCTTGTGGCTGAACTCCGAGTGGCTGAGAAGGCTCAAGGCGTGTCGACATAACTGGGAGGTTCTCGGCCGAAGGTGGCGCTTTTCTCGATGGCTTCTCCTTCATAAAGAACTGCTCAGCGCCCGTTTCGATGGCCCAGTAGTTTCCCTTGCCCGGGTCGTCCTTTGGTCGCTCCTGCTTGATAAAATGCTTGTTCAGACTGAGGTTGTGTCGAATGCTGTTCTGCCACCCGGAATCCGATAGTTGGTAGAAGGAGAAAGTCTCGGCGATCCACTTGTATATCTGAGATAGCGTGAGGCGCCGTTGTGGTGAGCGCAGAATGGCCATCCCAATAAGCGTTGCATAACTGTGATGAGGTTTTGTTCCATCGTCTATTATCGGAGGAAACGAGCCGGGCTCTGGTACCGGTATAGGCTCGCCTGTATTCTGTTTCTTCGCCGGCCTTGATTCCTTATCGGATGTGGGTGAATCAGTCAACACTCGTTTCCCGGAAGGTTTCTGATAAAAGTTCTCGAGAGGTAGGTTGAACTGGGTCGGCGCTGGGAAGATGGTCGTTTGCGGGCTCTGGTCTACAAATTGAAGGTTGGTGAGATCCTGCGCTGGGGGCTTTTGAGCAACTGTCTTGAACCGGGACATGGGAGGTTTCTTCTGCAGTGAATCGGTTGACGGGGCCAGAGCACCAGGTGGAGGCATCTGTACGTTGTTGAGTTTCTTCTGGCCTTGAGAGGCCTTGGTCAGGGCAGATGAAGCATCAGATATCCGTGCGTTTGCCGGCTTCAAGGGTGATTTTTGGAGAGGCGCCATGGTACTTGGTGGTTTGAGCATGACGGTGTTGCTGTTGGCAGGCTGAAGAGGGCGACGAGGTGGTTTTGCTGCGAGAGGCATCGGGGCCTGACTGATGACGGGTGTTGTCTGGTCATACAAGTCGTCTTGGTAAATTTGAAGCGGCTCGGCCGCCCCATAGCGTGCTTGCTTTGCCATCATGGCGACTGGGGATGTGAGATGTTCCGGGACGGGAGAAAAAGTCCAGGGATCGAGGCCGGTTTAGGAACAGGTAGCAAACAACGAGTCGATGCTCACTGTTCCGTCACAGCGGACACTGGTGGTTCGGCGATGGTGATATTGCTGTCATGCGCAGCCTGATTTTCCGTAGCAGTGGGCCTAAATTCGAACCTGGACCGGGGGGATACTCGAATCGTGTGGCTCTTAGGGTCACTATGTTGCGACTGAATTATTGGCTGGCGTATAAGGTGGTCGTCAAGTTGATTTGGGGTCGACCGGGCCAGAGATGTGAACGAGTGTCGGTTTGTGAGGTGATCTATTTCGATGTCGTAGGTAGGTCAAAAGGCAAGAGAGCCTCCGTCGTCGTTGATGATCCTGAGGTGGAAGTATAGAGGTAGAGGAAGCTAGTCCGTGGAGTTAGATGTAGGAAAGTGGAAAGGAAGTGGAACAAGAAGCACTGGGCTGAAGCCGACTTTGGGTTGGCGGGTAAAAGTGCCGTAAAATGAGAATGGGCCAGTCCAAGCGAGCAGGTGGGAGAAGGACGGGACTGGGAGGGAGGAGGAGGTACAAGGTGACTGGCCAGGTGGACTGGCACTGGCTGGCTGGGCTGTGAAAGAGCAGTGTGGGCGCAGTGGACAGTGACGGGACTGGCTGGGTCACTGGCACTCGCACTGGCAGCGACTGGCACTTTTTGGGTTCCAAGATGTCGTTCTAGGTGTCTGAGCCTGGCTGGCAAGGGACGGGCTGGACGGCCGGGGGGAGGGGGTGACAGTGGAAGAAGATTCAAGTAAAACGGTTATCGCATGGATCGTCGTTGCGGGAAGAACAGGCACAAGTCGGTCGCCTCCAAGAAATGATGGGATTTCCTTTCTTTCAGATTGTGGACGTGAAGATGCTAGGCGAGAAGGGATTTCAGCTGCATACAATGGTTCATAAGAATGCTCGTTTGTATAATATAAAGTATCATGGCCAAGTTGACCGTGGTGTAAGTGGTTTGTAGATGAGGGAAGTGTCGACATAAAGATGTCCACCTTAGGAACGTTGAGAGACGTCGAGAAGAGGAAAGTGGAAGATGAGACAGGTGAAAAAAAGAGACCTCGACGGTTCCAAGGTTGCGACAGGCGAGAGAGAACCGAGAGAAAGTGAGTGATGCCACTGACTGCCAGCTCACACCCGCTGTTCCAAGACCGCAGCCAAGTGGAGGCCGGTCCAGGCAGGGAGGGGGACGATGACACATGATTGGACTCTGGGGACGGCCGCGGGCTGGCCATGGACAGGGGGTTAAAGTGGTGGGCCTCCATGGGTCTTCATGGGCCTTAATTCATGAATGGTAAAGAAGTGTCCTTCCTTCCACTTTCAACCAGTCCCGTCACTCTTGTGTTTTACAAGACGCAACCTCTTTATCCTCTCCGTCCCAAGATGCAAGGGTGTGGCAGAGCCCATCCATTGTCCAAGCCGAGTGTAAGTGGACGACACTGAGAGAGCGGGACAGACTGCCTCATAGTGACCCTCTTTCCCTCTTGACCATCTGGATGTCGTCAAAGACATGTCTTGCACGGATTGGGCTATCAGACAAGGATGATTGATCCATGATTGATAGCGGGGACGTTATGCAACGATGAGCTGCCGTTGTCTTTTTCATTCTTTCGTGCAGGAGTCTAGCAGCACGCGCAGGCATTTTGTTAGAGTTGACAGGCATGTACTACACCTGTCAGGCAGGCTTGAGCACGTCCGCTAGCCGGGTACTTCCGATCATGCCTAAAGACTCAAGCTTACAGAGCCCATTCTTCTTGCAGGAATGTACCGACCTATCTTTTACTTCCATCTTCAATGCCTTTACCGTCCCCGCAATCACCCCTCCGAGATCCGCCATATCTCATATCTCACGGAGACTCGACCGACGCCGGGTACCTCGATGCGCACGGAACCGAACAACCGTCGACGGCTACACCAAACGTGCCGCAGCGGTCCACGTCTGACCTTTGGCGTTAATCGATAAATGTTCACCGCGCGAGCAGCACGTTTGATACTTGGGAATCATGGACCATTCAGCTTCTTCGGGTCCGTTTGAAGACACCAGGCTCGGAAGACGCCGGCGCTCCCTCCGGGGTAGCGCTACCTCCCTCTTGGACCTCTCCAGCTCTTGAATAAACTGCCCAACTGGAACGCGCACCAGCACGTCTGAGAGCTTCAATTAACTGGTCTTGGCGCGAACTTGCGCGTCCATTTCGTGATCCACTCTAACATTGACCAATCAGAGGCGGATGAACGAAGCCCAAGTGCGGGGGCCTCGAGGGTGCCTACGCGACGTCAGTGCTACCTTTCGAATTTCACCACTTTCTCCCACTCGACAAACGGAATCGAGATTGCTGTTTAGAGTCCGCCATCGCTCACACGAAATTCTCACGGCTGGTCGCAACTGGAATGCCATGATGATCAGGAGGCTCCGCCGTCCAAGCCGTTCCAGTGCTTTCAACATCGGACTTGGCATACCGTACCTGCCAAGTGGAATGAGAATCCAAGGGAGGCCCGAGTGATCGGAACGACCTTCTGTCTCCAACATCCAGCGTTCAGTGTTCACCACTCGAAAGGCGTGAAGCCCCGGATATTAGGTGACATCATCGGCCTTGACCGTCACTCCCTTTGCATCTTTGTCTGGGCACACAGGAGACGGTGAGACGATTGACCGTGGGCTATACCAAGTCCCGTACTCTTGATCCGCTGTCGCCGCCTTCTTCCGGCTCGTCACTCGGTCCGATCGGGGGAACGGACACAAATGTGTCTTGCACTTCCATCCCTTTGGTTTCTCCCCACACTTCCTCACTTGGACACTTGAGATGATTTGCGTTACGCACCTCTAGTCGGTTCTTAAGCGTTTTACCGTCTACATGACAGACGAGTGATGCCGCGATGCATTCTCATGACTACACCATGTCGATATGCATACTGTGTAGCGGCTCGATCCTTTGAGCTGCAACCTCTTAAACTCTGCGCCCGTAATACTGTATAGCCGTCAACTTTGTCTTCACAGTCGGCACTCATCGGTATGGGCTTCTTCTATACAACTAAATTGCCCAGGAATGTCGCCACTTTCTAGACTGCCGCCCAATTCCTCACCAAGTCTGCTTTCGAGCTTCTCTCAACAGTGCCAGGCACCACTCAAAAGATCTGGAGCTTCGGTCACGATGCCCAAATCCACCCTAGACATGCAAGAACGATATCCACCGCCTCCACCACCTAATGCACACCGAGCAGCTAAGGTATGTAACATGGGTGAATGACACGGGGTACATATGCAACCACTATATGTACGAAATTCCAGGGCTCGCAGAAGAAGCTTCCCATCTACACTACCGTCGCCAAAAGTGAAACCGATGAAAGGCTTCAAGTTCACAGAACAGGGAGTGTCAAAGGACTCATTACTAACTTCCACCACCATGACAATTCGATCACAATGCTCGTGATGCTCAAATCTTGCATAAGGTAGATAGTCGACAGCTACAACGTAGTGTAGTGTAGCTCGCCGTTCGACCCCAAGAAAAAGATGCAAGCATCGCACCATTTCCCGCCGTGAAACCAAACTTCACTTACCTATCCAAGAACTACATGACATCTAGTATACAGAAAAGCCCGACAAACGGTCGGAATTCGGGCTGAGAGAGCTCTCGAGTCTCGAGTCCCAGTCCTTTGAAACGTGAAGCTCCTCCCCACCCATCCACACACACACGCACAACAGCACAGCATATGCAACCCTCTTGGACCGACGCATCTGCGCATCTGCGCGAGTACATCAAACTGACTTTTGGACTTTTGTCCACTTACACTCGAGACCCAATCACATCTCAGCAACAACTCTCGACACTTCTCAGCAACTCACATCAGTCAACCAACGTGTACAAACCTATCATAAAAACCCAAGAGAATGATACTAAGAATACCGGAGTACATCTCCAACCTATCGAGCATCTTCTCCGTCGGCGTCGCTCAGCCTTCTTCTATCTCTACCTATCTCCGCCTACCAAGCCTACATATCTTTACTCCTTTCTCCAGTCCTCCTTTCGTTTCGATCAAAGCTCATTCGTTCAATGGCTCGATGATCCGTACTTCGTCCGTACCCTCCGTACCCTCTGTACCCTCCACCAGCCTTCATGTTTATGCAACCACTTCAAGTTGACTTGGATCATTTTCTCGCTTTTACTGGAGGTACCGAGCACCAAGCACCAGCGAGATGCAACGACGATCTCCCTCCTCGACATCGACTCGATAGTAACTCACTACTGCGGTACGTGTAGATATGTGTAGACAGTAGCTGGCTGAAGAGGGTATGTACTGCGAAGTTATCAACTTGATATTGATAAGATGGATGTTTTCAAGCTACCCATTTCTTGCCATTCTTACAATTATGAACCATCATGTTCTGAAGCTGAAATCGACGATTCAGATACGAGTACATAAATAGGTAGATAGATAATGGAACCACGAGCATAGCAGCGACCGCGTGGCGACCTATATCACGTCGATATGTGCATATGCAAAACGGAGAACAAGTCCGCAAGCCAGAAAGCCACAAATGTATGTGCAGTAAGCACATACCAAATCATGTCAGACTTGTAAGTAACTTTGGATTTATATAAGGCAAAAAAGGTAGGTAGCTACAGTAGGTTCTGGGACATTCACGGGCAGTACCTAAAAACCAGAAGTGGTACACTTCATCCATTCCCTACATCGCTAGGAATCCACTCCGCTTTCACAGCCCCATTTACATCTTCCAGTCCAACTTTCAACATCATCTCCAAATCACAAACCAAAAAGAACATCATCCCCCAAAATCCCACAAGAAAAGGAGAGACCAAAAAGGAACCCCAAAAAGTAAATATAAGGTGACAAAAAACATACAACACCTGGGATTCGCTGGTCGTCACCGACCCAACTACTAGTCAGGCCCTCACTGGCTTATCTATGGGAGAGCGGACGGGATCCCGAGTTTTCCAGTGGGTATGGTCGTATGTGGTTCGATGAGGTAAAACAGGAGATTATATTAGAGATGTAGATATTAGATGGGTAGAGTAGTGGTAGAGTGGTGTTTGATCATCCCGAGTTCCGAGTCTCGCCGCTCGCGCGTGCGTGAATGGCGATGGCGTAGAGAGGTGTATTCAACGAAAGCTCACCTTACCATAGTCCGTCTCACTTCCTAAGGGTCGAAAAAGAAAAAAAAAAAAAAAAAAAAAAAAAAAAAAAAAAAAAAAAAAGGGTGAGTCATCCGCCGACGGGACACTATAAAGCGTCCCAATAAGTAAACAGAAGAGATTAAAACTTGAAAAAAGTCCAATGTCCTGAAGTAGGTAAGGTGGTAGAGGTAGATGTAGATAAGCTACAAGACTCGACTCGCGGTGCGTGCCCTGTGTGCCCTGTGTGCCCATCTAGTTTGTGTGTGTTCCATATGTGTGTGTGTGTGTGAAGGTGTGTGTATGTCTGCGCGCGTGTATCTTCGTTCATATTCTTGTGTCTCCCCAACCACCCTTGTTCCAGTCTCTCAACTTTCTTCCCTCCTTGCATCCATCCCCTTTCACTGCGAAATTCTCCAGTCTCTTTCCATCCATCCAACATCCTGTTTCATACAACGCCTTCTGCGTAACCATCCACCACCCACCATGCGCGTCCCCAACCACCTCCATACTATGTCTTCTTCTCCTTCCTACATGCTTTCTACCTGAACCTGACCTGACACAGCAGTAAGCTAGTACCACTGTACCACCACCGCTGCGCATCCGAGCCGCATGAACCCCTAACTCCTACATGACCCTTCCCATTGCCACACATACGCCACTTTTTTTTAAGACAACACGCCTAATGGTAGAACATGTAGACATCGCTTAGTCGAGCACCCGACCGGCAACGGCAGCTTGGCTCTTGTCCTTCGTCTGCGTCTTCCTGAGCGCCCTGCCGGCTTGGATCTCTCCGAGGAGACCAGCTCTTGCAGGAGGAAGAGAGGGCGCAGGCGCACCGCCAGGAGGAGGGGGTGGCGGGGGAGGAGCGGCGCCAGGAGCGGGAGGGGGACCCGGGGGAGGAGGCGGGGGAGGAGCAGCAGGAGCTCCGGACTCAGGCATAGGCGGAGGAGGAGGAGGCGGCGGGGGAGGAGCACCACCGCTGGGAGCAGGAGGAGGACCAGGGGGAGGGGGCGGAGGGGGAGGAGGAGGAGGAGAACCAGCAGATGGCTCTACTGGGGCCGGAGGAGGGGGAGGCGAGCTAGGAGAGCTCACAACCGGAGGAGAGCTTGCAGTAGGCTTGTCACCGGTTGCGGACAGGGGACGGGGAGGCGCCATGGTGCCGAAGAGAATGGAGGCAAGCGCAGCGGCGCTATTGCCGCCCGGTCTGCCATCGTCATCGGAGTCCTCATCGTCCGAGTCCTTGTCCGAGCCCCAGTCATCATCGTCATCATCGTTGGGACGACGTCTGCTAGGCATAACGCCACTAATAGCATCGGTAATACCGCTGACAGCACCACTAACAGCGCTGCTAACAGCAGCAGCTGGCGCGGCGGCTGCCTGCGTCATGCGGTGGAACGGGTTGGTCGAGACATCGGCGGGCGGAGGAGGCGATGCGACTGGTGGGGCAACCGAAGGAGTAGAGGCTTCAGAGGATTGGGACATCATTCTGAAGTACGGGTTGCGACTCTCCCTCTCAGCGTTGGGGCTAGTCGTAACGATCTGGGGAGGCGAGGCTACTGGGGGAGGCGAGGCGACAGACGCCGGGGCAGGAGGAGGGGGAGAGTTGGGCTCCTGCTCGTGAGTGCCGACTTGGCTACCGCCAACAGTAGGGGTAGACGCCTGGGGAGTGATTTGCTCCGGGCCCTCGTCGTCGGAAGAGGAGCTGTCTTCATCGTTAATCGCTTCGAGTTGCTTGCGGAGCTCCTCTTCACGCTTGCGGGCAGCCTCAATTTCGGCACGGCGAGCAGCCAACTGGGCCTCCTTTTCCTTGGCCTCAGCCATAGCAGCCTTCTTCTTACGCTTCTCCTCCTCCTTCTTCAGCTTGCCCAGACGGACTTGCTCCTCCAGGGCCTTAAGACGAGCGTCAGCTTCCGCACGTTCCTTGGCAAGTTCGTCTTCTTGGACCTTGGCGCTTTCCCTGTAATGTATTGTTAGTAGGGTGTAAATGCAAACGCATCAATGTAGAGAGTGACTTACTCAAGCTCATGGGTTTCGCGCTCCTGCTCTTCCCGCTCACGTTCCAGGCGTTCTTCCTCAGCCTTCTTAGCGGCAGCCTCTTCATCGCGTCTATCATCAGCCTTGCCAACCTTTCTGCTCGGGGGCGGAGGGGGCTTGCGAGAATCGGCCTTAGGAGATGCGACGGGCGCAGGCCCGCCTTGCTCTTCAGCCAGTTTTGCTTGTCTTTCGGCCTCACGACGAGCATCTTCCTCTTCGGCCTGACGCCGCTTCTCAGCTCGCTCAGCCTTTTCGCGCTCTGCTCGCTGAGCGGCAGTCTCACCCGGCTTACCAGGAGCCTTGAGTCCGAGAGCAGCAAGGCGCTCAGCCATGCGTTGCTCAGCCTGCTGCTTGATGAAGGCAGCACGCTCCTCTGGTGTCTTGTAGGAAGAGTAGGAACCGCCACCAGCAGTGGAGGCCGGGGTAGATGTCCGCGAAATCGACGGGGAAGCGGTTTCAACCCGGGCAGAAACGGGGGCCTCGGCCTTGACAGGTTCCTGAGTGGCCCTACGGCCGCCCTGGCGGTCCTGAGACCGAATACGAGCGGCCCGGCTCTCACGCTGAAGATCGAAGATGAAATCTCTGACCTCGTCCTCCACGCCAAGAGCATCCTCCCAGCGACGCTTTTCGTGTTCAGAGGTGGAATCCGGAGCACCCTCCTTGAGACTATCCTCGATACCCTTGGAAAATTCGCGGACGCTATCTTCAACATCTCTGACCATGCGCTCGTTGTTCTCTTTCTCGGTCTTGATCTTGATGTTCTCCTCTTCCAAGCGCTTGGGGGCATCGGCGTCATCATCACCGATATCGATCTTCTTGCCCATCAACGCAGCTGTACGCTGCTGCATCATGGCCTTTGCACGGGCCTTGATTCTGTCGGACTCGGTGACCATACCGCCCGGTCCAGTACCAACAATAGCGGCGGCGCTGTTGGGATGGGCCTTGGCATCCCTGAGGCGGAAGAGTTCAAGTCTGGCGTCGGCAATGGCCTTCTCGGTCTTCCGAACCTGAGACGCTAGCTCTGGAATTCTGTCAGTAAGCTGCTGCAACTGGCGCTTGAGTGCGCGTCTCTCGGCGTCAGAGTCGGCACTGATCAGCTGAGCATCTGGATGATTGTCAATGTCCTCCTGAATTCTCCGGATACGGCGATAAAGTTCATCGGCCTCGCGGCGGTCGCGTCTGTCAAGGATGTCGTCTTCCTCCATGTTCTTCTCATCCTTGAAATCCATAGCATCAAGAAGTACCTGCTTCTCCTTGATCTTCTTGCGAAGTTGCTCAATGGTCAAGTCATCGCCGGAGTTCGTAGAGGCCGGAGATTCGGGACGGGGAGACGCGCCCATGCGGCGGCGCGCGCTGGAGCGATATCCCACTTCCTCATCGTTATTCTTGAACACGGTAGCATCCTTGCGGTTGGCCCCAGTGTTCTTGAAGGAATGGCCTTTAAGATAGCTGACGCCGGTCTTCTGGGGCAGCAAGGAGGCTCCAGTGTTCTTGCGGAACTCGGATTCCTGATGAAGCATATTTTTGACCATGCCAATGGACGCGCTGAGGTTTCTCGCAGACGGAGGAACAAGCTCAGGGGGTAGCTGGTTAGGGATAGGGTAGCCATTGAGCTTGCGGTAAATCAGATGCATAGCGACCGCGAACTCGTCCAAATCCAGGCGGCCCTTGTTTCCATTATCGGCCAGGGTCCAAATACGCTCAAGATCAGGCTTGTCCAAGCCACTCTGGCCAAAGATCTCAATAGCAGCATCACCCGCAATAAATCCCTTGTTTAGACCATCCCAAGCCCGGAACAGGGCATCGTACCTCGTCTTCTCGTCCTTGGTGATTGCCCAGGGGATAACGGCATTACCTTGAAGTCCGGCCGTGGTGTAATTCTGCTGTTCACGTCCCAGTTGAGGCATCATGCGAGCCTGGAGCGCATCAATGAGTGGCAATCCGGTGGCAGGCGTATTGACAAGTCCCCATTGTCCAGGCATTCCCGTGGGCTGAGAGTTAAGAGGAGCAGCCATGCCTCCAGGGCCAGCGTTAGGCGACAGACTTGAGCCAAATCCGGTCGGCATGGGAGGCATGGGAGGCCTAGGACCGGCATAGCTAGTTGGTTGGGGGTTCATTCCCGGAAATCCAGTCTGCTGGGGTTGGAGGCCCTGGTTCTGACCCATGAAGCCGGTCTGCTGAGTAGGGAAACCAGTCATCTGCGCCTGAAGGATCGCAGAGTTTGACGGCTGCGGCTGAGGCTGTTGAATGGTCGGAGGGGCGGCCGTGTTCTGCTGCGTAGCAAAGCTAGGGGCGTTAGTTGCCGGGGCAGAGCTAGAGCCCGCGTCCTCAGCGATACTGAAGTTAATGATATCCACCATGCTTGAAACCTCATTCTTAATATGATCAGGTAGGACATTAGGAAGTGCCTTGCCGGTGATCTTGAGGTTGCAAAGGTACATGGCCAGGGCAAACTCGGGGAAGTGCAGCTGCCCAGACCTTGTGGTATCCGCCAATGTCCAGATTTGTGATAGGGAGTCTCCATCAAGCTTCGACCGCAGAAGGAGATCCCTCGCTTTTTCACCAGACATGGTAGTCTGTCCATCCCCCACAGCCGACTTGAAAAGCGTCTCGAACCTGGCCTGGTCATGCGCCGTGATGAAAGAAAGGCGGATGTTGGGGATCTTGACGGTGGTCGTCTTCTGTTCGGCCCTCCGTCCCTTGCCCCCAGCCGTCTGGAAAGAGGCGGCCATCTCAGAGAAGCCCGTAGCCTGGGGCTTCACGGGCGGAGGAGGGGCGATGCCACCCTGGGCGGTCGGGGCAGGCTGTTGAGCCGGCGCCTGAACCTGTACGGATGGGAACCCAGTCGGCTGGGGTTGCTGAATCGACGGCTGCTGCTGGAACGACTGCTGTTGCTGGAACTGCTGGGGAATCGCTGGGACAGGAGGCATGCCGGTCTGGAACGACTGCTGCTGGGGCGCTTGGGGCTGGAAGCCAGTAGCTTGAGGCTGAAAACCGGTGAACTGTTGTTGAAGCTGAGGCTGTTGCTGGGGGGCCTGCAACCCTGGGTATCCCGTGAACTGCTGCTGGAGCGGCTGCTGTTGTTGCTGACCATAGCCGGTAGGTTGTTGACCAAAACCAGTAGGTTGGGGAGCAAACCCGGTGGGCTGCGGCGCGAATCCGGTCGGCTGAGGCTGCATCGGGCCCTGTTGGCCAAACGGACTCGGGGCGCCATATTGTTGCTGTTGCGGCTGCTGGCCGGGACGGAGGCTGTTGGCGCCTCCGAGGAAGGCATTCGAGTTCGAGTACATGATGGGCGATTCCTCCTCGTATGTATTAATTGATGCGATTCGATGGCCCTGGTGTCGAGTCTAGGAGTATCGGAGGAGGAAGAGAGGGGCTAGGGGCTGCGGAAATAGACGCAGCAACACCTGATACACGACGAGGGGAAAAGGGGTCAAGAGAGCGGAGAGGCAATTGGCGAGAGAGGCAGCAAGCTCCTCCTCGTCGGCAGTCACGGAATGGAGGTGACTAGTAGTTGAATTAGAGTGGTGATTATGGTGTAGATAGACAAGATGCAAATGGCAAGTATGGAATGCGATGCGCCGTGGAAGCGCTCGTCGGGCCCGGGTGTGATGACGACGACAACACTGCGGCGGTCGGTGTTATTGCAGTTGGTTGCGCGGGAGGCTGTGTCAGGGTCAGTGTCAAGTGTCAGGCAGGCAATCGGTGCGGTCAATCGATGTCACTCCCCAAAGACCAGAGACTGGACCAACTGAACAGAGCGCCCGTTCCTTGGGTGGAGGTTTCGGGTTGGTTGGAGCCAGTTGGAAGCGGGAACTAATAACATGGAAAATGAGCAAATGGAGCTGATATAGTCCAATCAAAGCTTTCCATTGCCTCTCTTTTGCTCCACTTTCTGCTCATGGCAGGCAAGGAAGCAACAGGCTTCAAAAGTCAACTTGGCTCTTCATGTGCAGCTTGACAGACTTGACGGGACTGGTGTGCATGGACCACCACTTGGTGCTCGGGCCGCTTCCCTGCCACGTGACAACTTCTTTCGCTTCCCCTGAGCACGAGCGACATGGAATGAAGCTTCAAAAGAAGCTTGGGCCAGCTTTACCTTAACGTCGACTCGCAAGAGTCTCCTAAGATGCCAAGGCCCGAATCCATCGGCCGAAAGCAACGTCGGGGCTGGCTCGTGCGGCCGAATGGAGCTCCCCAGACCATCGGCTGCTCGGCCACAAAATTTTCCAGAGACAAGCAATTTGAGGTCCCCGCGCGTTCCCGCCGCCGCTCCGTCAACGGGCAAAAATAGCATGGTCGTCCTGGCTTCTTGCACGGAGTCGGGCTCCTCACCACTAGTTGGTCCATTTGAAATTCCCGTCACCAGTAATTTCCATAATTACGGTAATTGTAATGGAAAAAATGAGACCATTTTTTCCATGTTTACAGCGCACCCCTTGGCGGCCCATACTTTAGGCACTAAAGGTCACTGAATCCGGTCATGCCCAGGCGTGCGTGCCTCTGCGCGCCGGGTGCACGGACGGTGGCACGGACCATTGAATTAGCGGTAATTACTGAAAATTGAAAATTTCTGCAAGAATGCTAGATTTACGGTATATATCGAACACTACTGACCTCATCGCCACGAATTCCGACCTGAAAGCTCCAGAGGATGACTCCTTTTATTCCCAGCTCCAGCCAGCCTGGTGGAGACAAGGCCGGTCACATCATCGGTTCGATGGATAGCGTTTGCGTGTCATTTTGATATGACCGTAAAAGTCCAGAGTCGCCGACCACAGTTTCATTGGGCCTGTGCTCCCTGTGGTGCTGATGCGGCAGAGAGCGGGCAGAAACCGGAGCACTGCAGCTGGCATCATGCCGTCAAATCTGTCCTTTTTGTCTGGCAAACAATCAGAAGGTTCACAAAACGTCGAAAGATTCGTGGGTTGCGGCAACAGGCGCCCCACCGCCAGCACCCCTCCTGGTCCCTGAGCTGCGAGTCCGGGTGCAATGTTTGAGTTTGGCGCGCCATTGGCGATTGAGACGGTAACCCCTTGCCCAGTACGACCCAGACCCCCCTTTTTTGAGCCCCGCGATGTTGCGATGTTGCCCGCGCAGGCCCGCGATGTAGCTCGAGTAGCCCACAATCGCCCGCAATCGTCAGCGGATAGACACCCCTCCTTCCCTGTTTGAAACTTTTTTGAGCGCGAAGTACGGAGTTTCGTACGGAGGCGCGGAGAATGTTGGAGTCTCAATAGGCGAGATTGACAACGCCGCGTCGCCGCCCGCCTCCTTGGGCTCGCTCGCATGTGCAGAGAAGTGCAGAGCTGCAGATGCTAGAGGCACAGGAAGCATCAAATTCAGACCAGTCAATGCCATCGCGTGTCTCGCTACCCCGCCCATAAAAGAACAGATCAAAAAATCTAGACAATACCAAAATGCCCATCATCCATTGAGATCTGCCAGCTGTCAGCCCGCCTGCATTTTGTTGAGCTGTTCCGTCCATGGCATTGTTCGTGAGAATCCGGCCAAAGAGAGGCGAGGAGAGCTTGAGCTTGGGCGCCGTGAGTGGAAAGTGAGCCCCACACCGATCACGGCCTCCCAGCTGTCCACGCCCAGTCTCCCGTCCCCAATCCCTCCCAACGCGGTCCAAGGTCCGAAATTCAGACTCACCGCACTCGAACACCCCCGGCCTTTCACCCATCCATCCAACCAGCCCACTTTGTTTGACTCCTTCCTCTCGTCTCTCTGGCCTTCCCTCTCAGATCCCCTCCACTTCCTCGCTCGGTCCCCTCACATAAATAAACTCGGACCTCCCCCTCTTTCTTTCTCCAGAAACTCCTTCCATCATTCCTCCATCCTGTCTTCCTTTTCCCCTCGCCTACTTTTGCTCTTCGTCCCAAGAGCCAGTCGCGAGGTCTTTTCTATACCCCCCTAATATCCGTTTATTCACACACACCCATCACATACAATGGTCCAGTCATCGGTTCTGGGTTTCCCGTAAGTTGCAGCTGCTTTCTATCACACCAATTGGTTCTGGACCGACATCGCTAACATCATGCTCCAGCCGCATGGGTGTCCTTCGTGACCTCAAGAAGGCCAACGAGGCTTACTGGGCTGACAAGATCTCCCAGGAGGCTCTCCTCGCTGAGGGTAAGAGGCTCCGTCTCGCCCACTGGCAGATCCAGAAGGATGCCGGTGTCGACATCATCCCCTCCAACGACTTCGCCCACTATGACCACGTCCTCGACCACATCCAGCTCTTCAATGTAAGTTGGCCCCAACTATAAGCAGCCCCACTCCCATCTCCACTTCCTGGGATCACCCGACGTCAACTGACTGGCCCCACTCTTTACAGGCTGTTCCCGAGCGTTACACTTCCCAGAAGCTCTCCCCTCTCGATGAGTACTTCGCCATGGGCCGTGGCCACCAGAAGGGTGGTGTCGATGTCCCCGCCCTCGAGATGGTCAAGTGGTTTGACTCCAACTACCACTACGTCAAGCCCACTCTCCAGGACAACCAGACCTTCTCCCTCGTCCAGGACCCCAAGCCCGTCCGCGAGTTTCTCGAGGCCAAGGAGGCTGGTTTCCAGACCCGCCCCGTCCTTGTCGGCCCCGTCTCCTTCCTTGCTCTTGGCAAGGCTGACCGTGGCTCCTCCGTCGACCCCATCACCCTCCTCGACAAGCTTGTCCCTGTCTACGTCGAGCTCCTGAAGCAGCTCAAGGCCGCTGGTGCCGAGTCTGTCCAGATTGACGAGCCCGTCCTCGTCTTCGATCTCCGCCCCGAGGTCAAGGCCGCCTTCAAGCCCGCCTATGAGGCCATTGCCGCCGCTGGCGATGCCGTCCCCAAGGTCATCGTTGCCACTTACTTCGGTGACATCGTCCACAACTTCGACGTTCTCCCCGCTTTCTCCGGCCTTGCTGGTCTCCACGTCGACCTTGTCCGCAACCCCGAGCAGCTCGAGCCTGTCCTCAAGCAGCTCGGCCCCAACCAGATTCTCTCTGCCGGTGTTGTCGATGGTCGCAACATCTGGAAGAACGACTTCGCCAAGTCGCTCGAGATCCTCCAGACTGCCGTCAAGGCCCTCGGCCCTGAGCGCGTCATTGTCGCCACCTCCAGCTCCCTCCTCCACACTCCCCACACCCTCGCCAGCGAGAAGAAGCTCCCCTCTGATGTCTACGAGTGGTTCTCTTTCGCCGTTGAGAAGGTCAAGGAGGTTGCTACCCTTGCCAAGGCTGTGACTGAGCCCGAGGCCGTCAAGGCTGAGCTCGAGGCCAACGCTGCTGCCATCAAGGCCCACACTGACTCCAAGCGCACCAACGACCCCGCTGTCAAGGAGCGCCAGGCCCAGGTTACCCCTGAGCAGCACAACCGCAAGGCCCCCTTCGACACTCGCTACGCCGAGCAGAAGAAGCACCTTTCTCTCCCTCTCTTCCCCACCACCACCATCGGCTCTTTCCCCCAGACCTCCGAGATCCGTGTCCAGCGCAACAAGTTCACCAAGGGTGAGATCTCCGCTGAGGAGTACGAGCGCTTCATTGAGAAGGAGATTGAGCTCGCCGTCAAGATCCAGGATGAGCTCGACCTCGATGTCTACGTCCACGGTGAGCCCGAGCGTAACGACATGGTCCAGTACTTCGGTGAGCGCCTCAACGGCTACGTCTTCACCACCCACGCCTGGGTCCAGTCTTATGGCTCCCGCTGTGTCCGTCCCCCCATCATTGTCGGTGATATCTCTCGCCCCGCTCCCATGACCGTCAAGGAGTCCAAGTACGCTGCCTCCATCTCAAAGAAGCCCATGAAGGGCATGCTTACTGGCCCCGTTACCTGCCTCCGGTGGTCTTTCCCCCGTGTCGACGTTCACCAGTCCGTCCAGTGCCAGCAGCTCGCTCTGGCTCTCCGCGACGAGGTCGTCGACCTTGAGAAGAACGGCATCTACGTCATCCAGGTCGATGAGCCTGCCCTCCGTGAGGGTCTTCCTCTCCGCAAGGGTGAGGAGCGTGAAGCCTACCTCAAGTGGGCCGTCGACTCTTTCAAGCTCGCCACCGCTGGCGTCGAGAACTCCACTCAGGTCCACTCTCACTTCTGCTACTCTGAGTTCCAGGACTTCTTCCACGCCATCGCTGCCCTCGATGCCGATGTCCTCTCCATCGAGAACTCCAAGTCCGATGCCAAGCTCCTCAAGGTCTTCATTGACGAGGAGTACCCCCGCCACATCGGCCCTGGTGTCTACGACATCCACTCTCCTCGTGTCCCCACCCTCGACGAGTTCAAGCAGCGCATCGAGGAGATGCTTGCTTACCTCAAGCCTGAGCAGCTCTGGATCAACCCCGACTGCGGTCTCAAGACCCGCAAGTGGGATGAGGTCAAGGGTGCCCTCTCCCACATGGTTGAGGCCGCCAAGTACTTCCGTGAGAAGTATGCCAACAAGGCTTAAAGAGTTTTCTCGACTCGACAAACATGCAT
This sequence comes from Neurospora terricola FGSC 1889, assembly GCA_009805285.1. Classification (NCBI taxonomy): domain Eukaryota; kingdom Fungi; phylum Ascomycota; class Sordariomycetes; order Sordariales; family Sordariaceae; genus Neurospora; species Neurospora terricola. The sequence continues at coordinate 17,967 of RANZ01000163.1, read as the reverse complement.
CTCAGATGATGGGATGCGTGACGTGCTTTTAATTATTCCGGGTTTTTCTTCAACAGCATTAGCATTGACAGAGGCGGTCAAGGGTTCACTTCACGGATTTATGTTACAAAATATGGGAAAATGATCATGATACCTCACAAAAGCGCCACTTCAACTCGGCGTTCGATACCACAGGGACAAGGGGAAAAACCGGATTTATGATTTTCAACAGAGCATCAGCATTTATGAGACGGGGTTGCCGCCATCTCAACACGGCGTTTGAGGGTATAAAAAATGAAAAGGAGACGTGGAACAGGCATGGATACTTCTCATATACCATCAGGACGCTTTCTGCGTTTTATTTTTTATAAGAATGAAAAGGAATGGATTTTACCAACTCATCATCTGATATCGCCTGATTCGTGACACTGAACATCCTGTGACTGAAATATGAATGACGCCGAAAGATTGGGGAGGTGATAAGCCCGAACGGGGTCTTTGATATCATCTCCCTGCGTATTGACAAACTATACTGTAACCAGTCATATGCTTTTATGCTTACAACTACACAATCGTCATGGTACTTTTTTTTTCCTCTTCTGCTTTACGAGTGGAAGAGTGTCCTCACCAGGACACAAAGACAAGATGTTAACCCGGTTGATCGTTACGTGTTATAATCGAAAAAAGAAGAGCGTGCAGGCGTGGCTCTTTCCCTCTCCCCCTTGCCTTCTTCTTGTGCTGCGCGGATCAGTTAATTACTGGTTCCTGTCCGCGCTTGCTTTTGCTCGTCTCAAACTTTGTTCCCTGTCTTTTTCTTTTTTTTTAATTGTTTCTTTCCGAGCCTTAAACTTGATATACATCGCCAAAGAGGAGATGTGTATTACCGTATGATCTCGTCTAATTCGGTTTCGTTCTGTACAGACATGTGCTTTCCAGTAGTGTACAGTTCAGCACGCTGAACGTCGACTTTCACGCCTAAAGGTTCGGGTCAAGAGAGCCATGAACAAGCATATATGTTTATGTACTCGAAATGTGCTTGACCCAGCCTGATGGCGCACAGGGACGAAACCCGAATTAGACGAGATTATACGGTAGTCTACGTTTCCGTCAACCTCATCTTCACAGCAAAGCCCAACCCAACCCAACCCAAGACAGTAGAAATCCAAGTATGAATAAGTCAAGTTAAATAGATATGCTAGAATTATATAAACGAATAGCAATGTGTAAAAACTGTACAACAAAACAAGAAAACAACGCTGCCTTATTTGTGTTTCGTTGGCCTTGATGATAGATACCAAACCATACAAGCAAGATTTCGCTTCTCGCTGACCTATGTCATTCCTCCCTCCCTCTCCCTCCCGCCTAGCTCAGCACGTCCCCCCTCCAGCCCCTATCGCAATCCGCCCCAGGTACGTAACATGTATGCCTTGATGCTCCTTATTTGGTAGTCTTGAATATACCGACCGACCGAAATAGTATAAGTAATAGTTAGAGCCCCCGCCACAAAGCCGAGTGATAGAAGAATACCCAGGGAATGGCGCAAAACTTGCCCAGTGATGGGCGAGAACACCATTCGACCCGAACTACCCTCCGTAGACTGTGGCTTCATCATCATCCAACCAGATATATTCTTTTTGCAATCATCACGTCCAATCCCTTAATCATGTGCTGTGCCGCATCCGTTTTTCGTATGGTCCGAACCTCTTATATCGGCCCCAGCCTGCTGCAAATGTGTGCGTCGAAAGTAACAGTGCATCGTTATGTGCTTGAAAACAAGGTCGAAAAAGACTTCGACCCTCCTCGCCGCATGTATAGCGAGGGTGCTCGTTAAGACAATTAATCCACCCCAGTGTTGCTTGAGTCTTCCATCATGTTTCCTTACAAATCTCCAAGATGCAAATAGCCTTGGAAGCGCACCCTGCGCTTCGAAAGACCCGCATCACTGCACTAAGCGTTGTCATGAATATGCAACTGCGCAAAAGCCTCGCTGTCCAGCTTCCCGTTGACGTTGACGTCGAGCGGCTGTTTTCCGTTTCCGTTTCCGTCCCCATTAGCGCTTCCAGGAGCACTAGTAGCGTTGGTGCTGGGCGTCACCAGGTCCAGCGGGCTATTGGGCTCGGATCCTCCGTCGGGCGTCGGCAGCGTCGAGGTGATGTGGAGAGAGGGTGATGCCGGACCGAGCGAAGGGGGCGTACTGCTGCTGTTCTTGGCAAGCTCCTCCTTCTTGTCAATGTCCTTCCTGAGTTCGTTGATGATACCCTGGAATCTCTTGAGGGCGTTCCTCTGCCTCTCGTCTAGACCCTTGTGGTTCTTGAGCAGCTCGTTGATCTTAGGCTCGAGCGTGTCGATGAAGAATTGCTGTTCTTCAATACTGAATGTGGAGTGTTTGACGAGTTTCTCTGTTTCATATGTTAGCAGCTATCTTTGGTGAGCCCAGGTTTCCACTTACGAATCACGTAGTTGGCAAAATGATCCAACATGAGGAACCGCAGAAAAGAGTCGGGCGATTGGTGTTCGGAAGAATATCCCCCAACTCCGTCTTGCGGGCTGAAGAACATGTCCCTGATACGGCGAACGTCCTCCGGGGTTCCGTAGTTGATACACTTCTCCACCACGTTCGAGGCGTGCTTGTGTGTGGACAGAGTGATCGTTTGGGACATGACTGCAGCGATCATGCGGGCGCGGTCTTCAGGTTTCCCTGCTTCGATAATGTGCTGGGCAACATAGTTTCCGTACGCATCGGTGATCAGGGTGTGTGCACCCTTGTGCAACTCAGAGACGAGATAGAGCTTGTCCTCTTCATTTCCGTGCTCCAAGGCTCTCTGGATGACTCTGCAAGCGTACTGGTTCAACGCCAGTTCCATAACCTTGCCAGGCCCTTTGAAAGAGTCGTAGATGAACCCAATGTCATCTCGGGGCAAGAGTTTGATGATCATTTGGATCACGTGGTTCCCCTCCTGGGATTTGTTGAGTTTATCGACGTGGTCTTTCAACTCGGTGACAAGCTCCACTTGGTAGCGGCGGAAGATGTTGTCGAGGGCCTATTTGAATTAGCTCTAGCTCCCTAACATCAAGAGAATGGACTTACCTTCTGGACAACCCGGCAGCCGTACTTGTTCTCAGAAAGTCGCAACATGTTGTTCTTGATTATGCCCGCCATGCTGGTCTTCTGCTCCTGCGTGCCGTGTTCGAAGAACTTCTGCACGACGTAATTGCCGTACACGTCGGTCATAAGAGGTATCAGCTCATCCATGAGCTCTCTGTAGACTTCCGCCTTCTCTTCACTGCTAGCAGACTGCAATTTGTCTTGAATGAACCTGGAACCGGCACGATCGGCAGCAAAGTCCGCAATCGAACCGTAGATTTGCTGGTTCAAAGTTAGTGTTTCGCTACAGGCAGCACAAGTTTCACAGAAAATCTTACCTTCAGATCCCATTTTTGCGGCGCATTGCGGGTGTTCAAGTATTCACGGAGTTTCCCGCTCTGCACGCTTCCAGAACTCATCGCACCCATGGCCAAGCCAGTCGTCGGCAAAGAAGGATTCGGGTATGTCCCGGCCATTCCCAGATTCTGGGCCAAGTTGTACATTTGCAATTGCTGTTGGAGGGTCACGGTGTCGAAAGGCAGATTCGGCGTAGGCTGAGGCTGCTGAATGAAGGACTGAGTGCTGGCTCGGCGATCTAAGTTCGTGGGGGTTGAATAGTCGCGCCTAGAGGGTGCCTGTGAGAAATTCGATCGGGACTGTTGAGCACCTGCATAATTCCCAAAGCCGTTAACGTTAAAGCCAGTTTGGAATCTGTTGCCAGTCTGGAATCCGTTGCCAGTCTGGAATCCGTTGCCAGTCTGGAATCCGTTGACAGATGCATTGTCCCAAGCAGTCGGACTCGCGGGGGTGAAAGGCCGGGCTGAGGCGGCCACAGAATGTGACGAGTTGTTCCAGGGGTGGGAAGAAAACATCGGGCGCTCGGTATCCGGTACCTCTGCCGGCTTTCTCGCTAGCCAAGGAACATTCGTCTGCGCTGCATCCAACTCTCCAACGCTGCCTCGGTTGTTCTGCCAGTTCACGGAAAAGTTCGAAGGGTCGGCGATGACCGATGACCGATGCGAGTGTTGTATCGAGTACGATGTCAAACCAAGTCCTTGCCGCTCCGCCGGTTCTGAAGGGCCCGATGTTGCGATATTGAAGGCGCCCGCGCCCAAGCGTTCACCCGCATGCTCCATACCACCAAACCCGTTATCGTGCGAGGGGCGTCTCATAGAGGAGTTCATTCCATCGAGCCGATAGGCAAGACCCGGGGGAACCGAGGTCCTGGGAGACGATCCGTTCGTTCCATTGCGAGTGTGTGCCGTCTGGTTAGGGTAAAAGTTAGAGGTAGAGGTAGGCCACTCGTTAGAGCCACTTGAAGTGCTCGGAGGCCGGTCGCCGACGTCAGCCGGAACGTTAGGGCTGGACCATATCGCAGACACAAAGTCGTAGCTCATCCTCTGCGGCTGGTTATTCAGGTTGTTCTCGGGGCGGTAAGGAGGGAAGCCACGTGGAGCTCGGCCACGACCCATGTTGGGCTGGATTGCCAATGGTTAGCTGAGACCCTCTGATGTCGAAATCAGATGGGCGATATGGTGGGTGAAACCACTGCCGTATGGACAGATGATGGGTATTATGGGAAGCATTGGGTAACTTGATAAGTGTGAGGCGAGTGAGCTTACCGATGTGTTAGGAGACATGATGCGATCCGAAGTCTTGTCGTCTTGACAGGGGCGTGTTGGAACCGCGCTGCGGGGAGGAACAGGATGATGATACTCGGTGAGATGTGATGACTCGGCTGAGGCTACTGTAGGGTAGGATGGAATCTTTGAGCTCGTGCCGAGGGCTCTGGTGCTTCCAGCCTTACTGATACTGGCGGAGGCAGCTGACGGGGCGGTAGGTTCAGTCGTGGGCGTATGTAAGTCGGCACCCAAGAAACGATTAGGGTATCGAAGGGGTTGATTATTGCTCTGTTGGCGAATTATGACTTGGTAGATGAAACCTCGAGTGGTCTATCGAATACAACGTCTGGCTCTGGAACGAAGTATATGGCATATGTGCTGTATCAGACGAATAGGCGTAAGTTGATACCCATAAAGAAGATGAATGGGCTCATGATGCTTGATGGCTGATGGTAACAAGGAAGGGGGGTTGTTTTCGATAGGAGGAAGATGAGAAGAGCCGATAGAGATTATTTTGGTAGGAAAAGGACCCCTATGCCTTGGGCGATCGGGATAGTAACGGAAATTCGGATTGGGCAAGCATGATATGATGAAGATAGGGTGCATATCATATGCAAAGGCTCGAGCTGTGTGTGGTTTACCGGATTGGAGCCCTGACCCGACTTGCAGGAAGATGGTGAAGTCCGGAAGTAGACAATACCGCCCAAAAAGTACCTTAATGGCAAGGGCATGCGGCCGCCGTCTTTAACTCCGGACTTTGAGGTCGAACCTTGGAGGCGCGGCCGCCAGTGGTGGGATGGACGACGACACTTGAAGCTAAGGTAGCACTGGCTGGGCAAGAACTGGCGATGTTCGTTCGCAGTAGCAGAGGTAATGCGGTGCACTGTATGGTGATTCACAGAAGGAGTATGGCGTGCGCGCAACGGAATAAGAGGTTGTGAAATGGTAACAGAAAGGAGAATGGGTGTCATGATGTATGAGAATGTTGGAAGGAAATGGACATCGGGCACGGAGACAAGAGAAGGCGGGGCGATGAGAAGGAGACACCAGGAGAGCGACGGAAGCGTTCCACATGAAGATGGCGCAGGATGGGGCGTACCCAGGGGCAACTACTACCCTTGAGCCTCTCACTTGACGTCGCGCCTGTCCGCCTGGGCAGTCTTGACACCGGCATCCGGACTCGGGGGTCTAGACCGGGACCCGGCACTGGACGGAACTTCCAGGGGAAGCGGAGCAACCTATGCCGACGGGAGGTGGCCGGTAGTCGTCGGGAGTGGGGATGGGCAGCGGCGGGGAGCAACGACGTTTCCTCCTCCTTGGAAGATCGGATAAAAGAAACTGTGGGGGCGGGGGAACTTTTGCACTTACCATAGGCCGAGGAACCATCCAAAAGGTGTGGTGTATACCTCTAAGTCGTGGTCGGAGGGGGTAATTCTGGACAAGAAGAGAAACAGATCTCTGAACGATGTTGAGCAGACCACCTGAATGTTTATAAAACGGGTGCCCCCTTCGAAATGAAACTGTTTGGCAATGCGCTTCGGCTGAGGTTGCAGTCTCAGACGTTAGAGACGTACAAACTGAAAACCGGGATAGGTAGGTAGCAAGGTACGTGGTTGTGGTGGTCCAGGCCAGGGTGGTATGTAGCAGCCAACGAAGTGAAGTTGTGCTTCTTGGAAGTCGACCGTTGTAACGAGTGCGTGCTCTAGCCAAGTTAAGCCTCTGGGTGGGCAGCAGGCAGTACCTCTATATGACGGGAAGGCCAAGATATGTCCAGAGCGACGGGCCTAGTTAAGCCCGACCGCTGTTGGTGAGAATATAGCGACCTGAAAGGAACCGTATATGTTGGCGAGTTGGTGTCGACCAAGAAGGAGGGTGAAGAATCAATCAGGGCATGGATGTGCTTTATAGACAAGGGAAGTGGAAGAAAAGGAAGAGAGAGCAGCTCCAGGGCGGCGGGCGCAGGATGAACAGGACGGAACTAAGGTAAGGCGGCGTACGCAGCGTGGCCGACCGAGTTGGACCGACTGACGGAATGGAATAAAGCCAACTTGGTGGTTGTGCGTGCCCTTGGTGCAGCAGAGTGCCTTAACTCCTGTAGAGGTACCTCTAGGCAGCTCCTCATTCAGTTGCAAGAGTCTCTGTTTTTATGTATATATTCCTTGGCCTGTACGTACGTTGTGAGGTGCTGGGCTTGGTGGACAGTTGGAAGCGGGTGTCGTCGAGACATTCGGGACCTGGCGCGGAGGGATGAACCAGGGTTGGTTGGAGGTGGACTGCACGCACGCAATGTGGGCTGGGGACTCCTTCCTGGGGACTGACCGCGAACAAGGCGGGCGTGCTGCGGAGCGGGGGATCGCCCAAGATATAGGGAGAGCCCCCGGCTGCATTTTTGTTTCGTCACGGTCCAATTGCGTTTGATGGTCTCCAACTAAGCAGTGCCCGTGCCTGGTCGAGTGCCGGGAATGATACACGCCAGGGATACACGGGGTTTTGCCCTGAAAATCAACCCTTTTTTGTTACGGTTTTATGCTACCAACCTAACGGCATCCAACAAAGTCGATTGAATGCCTGGTCCAACTTGCCCGTCGTGCCGTGCTTTGCTGGTGGCGGGGCGCCTGCGCGCTCGGCATAAAGCAAGTCGTAAACAGTGGCAAGTCGAACTTTCTTGGATAGATCTATCTGGGCGTATTTGATATAGTAATCTCGAGGCTGCACTGGACACCTCGAGATCGAGTCGAGGTTCCTGTCTTGTGCATTGTTTGGTGGTGTTTTCGGTTAGTGCCGACAGTGGTACAGTTAGTTACAGGGTTCAAGTTCAAAGGGGTTCGTTCACGTTGGGGCTTCGGGCGCATGTCCGTGCCTGTCCTTGATCCGGACCTCCAGCTATGCATCGAGCGTGACAACCTCCAAGCTTCGAATCTGTCCAACTCAACAAAATGCCATGTATTTCTGGCTACTGCCAGGTCTTTAGACGCAACAGTTGATCAAGCCGGCACAAGATGGGCCCACCTGTGATAATGACGCCTTCGCTCTTTGTGCGGCTGGCACAGAGGCCTTGCGCCAGATTGGAGAGAGGGGGGCGAGAGAGGCTCTTGGATGGCTAACGGACTCAATATGTGTGTTGGGGCGCACCTGGCATATTTCTGGTATTGAACGGTCCGCCAGGGCACGATGGAGGCGATATGACGCCGATAACGCAAGGCTGCTTGCCTTCCGGTTGTGAAGAATATCTATCCTGATAGGGTGGGACGGTTCGACAGCCTTGGGTGGTAGGCGGTGGTGTTGGGCGCTGGCACGATTCTGTTGGTTTCGAACCCCAAGGTACTTTGAAAGTCTGCTAACAGCTCTTGTGGTATAATCAAGGTTGCGATATTGTCTGGTTCTCAGAGTGATGAAGTCTTTGCTAGTTTGGCACGCTGCCCACCTACTACCAGGCGACATTCCACACGCGTGTGTGCTGCTGGAGTGACAAGCTGGATGTCGAACGTGAGCAGATTTTGTTTCTTGGCCAACGAAATCAAGGAGGGAGTCTTGCAGGACTGTAGACCAGCAAGTAACCGAAGCCGTCCGGTTTGGTGACACCGCAACAATGCTGCGTTACGACAACCTACGTTGATGGTACGCCGCAGCCGTTTCCTGCCTCTGCCAGGAGCGCCACTCTTGAGACTGGTTGAGGAGATGTTTGTGTCTGGCTGCTTTGGTTTGCGAAGAATGGAAGGGTTTTGCTAATGTTGCCGTTGGTGCTGATGCTGGTACTGGTGGGAAATGTCGCGGAGGATTTTAAGACTGTCTACGGCGTTGGTTCACAATCTTGACTTTTTGCCTTCCTTTTCCGAGCTCGCGGCAGTCTGCGTATTGTTTGCAGATACGCCGCTAGTGTCTCTTAGCACTTTGGCCCAACTGTACCCGTTATGTTTGCTATATATCGCCGGGGTTAAGGTACGAGTGTTATCGGTCCCGTCCAGTGTACGGTAATGTTGACTCTTTAACTAACAGTACCATTACCGGCAAACTGCGAGCTGATTTACGGCGACAAAGAGGTGGACGAGAAACACACTGGAGCAATGTATAAGTATACAAGCAGTGTGCCTCTCCCGTTCTGATAAAGTGTTGGCAGTCACGTTGGAAGATGGTCAACTGATGACTACCACATTCATTGTCACTATCAAACTTTCTTCATTCGAGTTTTCAAGTGGACCGATCAATAACTCAGGTGTATATAGCGAATGATGGAACACTTCCCCATACCCCATGCAAAAAATGAAGAGGACCACTTCTAACAGCAGCCAGAGGCCTAGACCTAGGTAAAAGACGAGGTTGATATCGGCCGGAGGGACGCAGCTGACTGGTCCAGTTCCTACATCGAGAAATGCCTTGTAGCTACTTGTAGATATGTTACCCATGTATTGAGCAGGATCTGGCATGAGGATAACACAATGGCAGTTGACATGCAGCAGTCAAACTAGTCAAAGTTACAACATATTCCGTGGACTGTTGTGTTATGCGGGACTGACTGCCGGTCCTCAGAGGCCACCACCCTCAACCATCCGATGGTATGAAGGGAAGACGCTGTTGAGCGACACCAAGAGATTGTCTCATGCTCCCAAAGGTCACATATGTAAGTATAGTAGGAGGCCTACAAGCAAAACCGCGTCCCAAGTGTAAAGCAAGGGATGAGGAGTTGCGGTTAAGGTTTCGTCGTTGGAGGAATGCCCTTTGTTGTCTGTCCTTGACCACTCCGCCTAAAATCAGGGGAGTGAAAGACGCATGTCTCGCCGCTATCCCAACATGAAGACTGGGGTTCCCGTTACCCTTTGTATACATCGCATTTGCTGTTTCAAAACTGGGCGCCGTTTGTGACACCCGCTGGTCTCGATTCGAACGGGAAATCAAAACGGCCTCGGGCACCAACCGGGCTGGGGGAAAAGATGGTACGCCCTCAGTACGTACGGGAGCCCTGGAATCTGCATGGAATGCGCAAACCATTGTCAGGCTATTGTTGTAGTAAAGTCGGTAAAAAGCGCTGCAAACTGGTCCAGGATTGCCGTCCGGTACACTCGTTGTTTCTTATGTTTTCGCGTCTTGTTTGTTCCATCGTAAAATACAGTTAGTCAGGCTAGAAGCTCGGGAAAATGGTAGGATGCGCCATGATGGTCCTTGGGTATGTTGAGGTTGGCAATGTCTCAGCTTGCGCAACTCGGGAAAGCCCGCAAGAATGGCGTATGCACATCACTGCTCAGAGTGATCGCTCATCGGGAGTGCAAGATATGGTTTGTCGATCGATATGCGTGCGGATGTTGTAGTTGGCACTGGGCTGAACCAGGGTGAGTGTTTTGAACCGTTGTTAGTATCACCAACTCACTCTCAAGGTTGCCAGGGATTGAAAAGATTGGTAGATCCTCCTCCGCTTCCGCGGCCGATGCCAACAAGCAGTCCTTCGAATCGACAAGGCCAACCGCATCCGCCCTTTGCGACACGTTATTCCACTTCTCCTGGAGCCAGCACTCGGTTGCGAGCAACTCTCATCCGGCTCCGAACTAACCTCCAACTCACTACTAACGAACACTGGTGCGAAGACATGCACAGCGAGTCGCATAGTAGGAGACCAAAGGGAGCACGTGAAATATTGTTCTTGTGAGCATCTCGGCCGGACACACCGCTTCCAACGGTCATCGTTCCGAATTTCTCGGAGGCCGAATTAATTTGGTTCGCCCACGTTTCAAACAGGCCTTGAACGTTGGCCCCAAACCAACCGACGTACGGGCTTGCGGAAACCCAACCCGAATACCAAATTCTAGAATCGATATCCCGCCCAGACGAGCTGTGTCAAAAATCCAACACTGGCTGGAAAGAAGGGCACGGCGTACTTTGATATGAGTGGAAACATGGCAACAGTACACCCAACTGCTCATGGGACTAGAAGCGTTCGCCCTGTTGCTCCGGTACATCGACTTTTCGCGTCTCACAAGAGGAAAGTGGCAATCTCCGAGTGGTCTGAGAGCATAGTGTTGTCTTGAACCCTCCAGTCACTGGCCTTTGACACGGTCGCCTGCAGTCAAGGCCGTCTGCTCGACAGATCTGCTCCAACAACTGCAGTAGGACAACATGTCGTTACGGTGCCAAGCGGCTCCGGGGCCGGCAGCGGGAATCTGACAAGGTTAAAGGCTGCCTGTAATGGCGTTTCCTTCCCATTTGAGCCTGCCGGACCTTGCTAGTGTTTTGGTTGTTGCGATCCTCCTAGCCATGCTTCACTCGAGAAGGCCGGCCAGCCAACTCAACGCATTAGCGCTGCGAAGATGAGAACATCCGGATGGCGAATATCGGTCGCAGGAACACTTGTTCACTGAGAGAGAGAAAATTGCCAAGGCTTGGGCGCCAGTGCTGCGTTCAACATCGGAGGACCGCTTCGAGAATCTTCAGGTCTGGCAAAGTAAGTAAGACAGACATCGGGGCTCTGGCAAAGTGTTCGTTGTACCAAGTGGGATGGCGATGAATCGCTGACAACAGGACCCCGAAGCCAATTGAAGGCGGATCGCCAAAGAAATCCCGTCGGCTTGTCCTTGTCGAGTGTCGTGTGTGGCTCGCCAGATAAAGCACGAGGAGATGCGGGGGAATGGTGAAGAAGACTGATCATTGGATGTCGCAGTACCGCGAAGCTGCAGCCTTACGATTTAGTGATCTGAACGGCGCCTGTTCGTCGGCATCAACCGAGTGCTCTGTGAGCTCTGGTCATCATGGTAAGCACGAAGCGGCGCCGTGGTGCAAGTGCGTCAAAACTGGAGTTGGTGGCGTGTTGTTGAAGATAAAATCGTTATCGACTGTGGTGCTGGCAGAAAGGAGGCGATACAGAAAGAAGGAAATAGGACGGAAGACACTCAAGAGGTAAACTAGACGACACCACCTGACAGACGGGATCCGGACGAATCAATGCCATTGCCCATCTTTGCAGCACAGAGCGAGAGTTGTTTCTGGCGGTTGCAACTGCCCTAGCAGAACAACTGAGCCTACAAAGCGCCTATCGATAAGACACTCACCTCAACCTAAGTCCCGCTTGCGCCTTGATGGCTTCAATCGATGAAGCCGGGGCCTGTCTGTGTGGTCTCCCTCGGTTGGGCTTCTTGGACCAGATGAAGCAAATGCACTGGAATTGTGACGAGACATTGACAAACCTCTTCACAGCCAGGCGAACGCCCTCATCTCAGCAAATGCGGCGCACATTGCAATGCTGCATTGCGCATTGTCATGCAATCTTGGGGAGAGCCGAATCGAGCACAGGCCATGGTTCATTCATGGTTCTTTTCTCTTTCCATTTTCCAATCGTCCACACCCTGTGATCCAAAAACAGAAAGGCCAGGTGGGCCCTTGGCGGCAATCACAAATTGGACCCGCCCTCATCGACCGCTTGACATTATCATTGGACAGCGCCCTTATTGGGCGGGGCCGTCATCCCAATCTCGAAAGCGAATGGAGCGCGAACGGCGTGCTCTGGTTGGCGCCCTGGATGAGCTTTTGAGCGGCCCCTGCTTGGTGTGCAGGTCGAAAAAAGCCTGTTCCTGTTTGGGGTATAGCTCCTTTTCTTTCCCCAGCTCCCCCTGACGGATGGAGCCCTGCGAGCCCACCAGATCCTACACGCGAGCCCATTGCGGCCACAAGTCAAGCACATTCGAGCCAAACGGCCAGGGCAGGATGGCACCCAGTGACCCAGGAGGGCCAGGAGTCGGGGCGTGGGAGTGTGCCGGGATGGAGTCTGGTAGAGCCTGTGCTGGGGGTGTGCTAGGCCTTCTGGACCGCTCGCTCCTGGGCCAGCGCCCGTCTTGTCGCTCGCTCTCTTGAACCGGCCGGGTCCTTCTTCTCCTCTTTCGCTTTCCCCCAACTCCTCCATCTCAACTTCTTCAACCAAACACCAAACCATCGTCGGCGTCAACGGTCTAGGGGACTGCACTTTGTCATTCTTTCCAACAAACCCATTCCTTCCTTCACAACCCCCTTGGTTTCGACTTCACTCTCTTAGTCGACTCCGTCCAGTCTTTTTTTCCCTTTCACGCAGATCCCCACCGACCACGACGCTGTTTGGACAAGACGATATATCTTGGGTAGATTCTTGATACGGCCATCCCTTGCGTACGTCTCCGAACAGAGCCCCTGAGTCCCAGATTTCCGAAAACCATAGAGTCTCTTCATAGCAGTCCCGGGAATGGCAAGGAGACTATGGACAACACCAAGACTTGCGATCCTTTGAGCACACGCGCCAACAACCATGAGATGGGACAAGTTGCTAACAGTCTGGTTTACAGATCCAGAATCCCGGTATATCCATCGTTTATAGCCTTTGAAGAAGCATTATCGAGTTCCACGACCAATCTTACACCGACGACATTCGTTCTACCAAGCGTACATACATACGTACAACACACTCGTACAACACATACCACCACATATAAACCACACTCTTTACATACACAAACGTCAAAATGGAGTCACTCAGAAGCTTTGTTCGCCGCACTGTCGACGATGAGTCGCCTAATGCCAAACTTGTCAACCTAATGATCACCCTCCTGGTGCTCGTCTTTTGCGCCCTTCTGTCAGTCACCATTCTCCTGCTCCTCAAGAGAATTAAGCAAAAGACCCCCGGGCACAACGAGAGTCTTCCTCAGTACCACGACGACCAGAAGCGTTCCAGTAATCACCGACGTCTTACGATCTCGACCGGGCCCGGCGCCCCCCGGTCCAGCGTCATTGTCTTCAAGGATGGACAGCCCATGCTGGCCAACCCCTCTTCCCCTCCTCACTCGCCCGACAACGTTCCCGAAATCCACATTACGTTCCCGGATGAGCAGGATGACCAAGGCCGCCGCCGCAGCGGTCGTGTCCTTGTTGTCAGACTCGGAGAGTCGACCATTGGCCTCGAGCCCCGCCAGGATGAGCAGCTCCCCGCCTACGAGAAGGAAAGCAACTCGCAATTTGTCTCGGTCGATATCGAAAAGATCGGCGGTCTCAAGGAGAAGGAGTACCGTTAAAGTGTAAATATAAACGGCACAACTTATTAAGGGAAAAGAACCGACCTGGCAAATTGAAGAGCTTGCTGTGCTCCTTTCTTTCTTTTCGGCACATGAGGCTGTTGGGGTTCGCTGTTGCATTGATGACTTTTCTTGTTCAAGTTACGGAGTTTCAAGGCGTGTACAGGAAACATGGGACACTACCGCACGGCGAGAGCTGTTTACTTCTTTCTACATTTCCAAGGAAAAAGTCCGATTCCGCGCGCTGGACGAGGCTTGCCCGCCAGAGGGGCGTTCGAAAGAGATGGGATAATGCATCTGGGGAGAGGCAGGCCTGAAAGCATCACAGCACATATTGGTCTCCCGGATGCCCCTGTACATTGTGTACATACATTAGCCACGCCGCAACTTCGGCCCCGCACTCTTGACTTAGGAGGTTCTCTGTTGACGGATCTTGTGGGAAAGGAAAGCGGGCAATTTCAATTGCGACGTATTTTATCATTGGGAAAGCGAGAAGTTGGAAAGAGTGGTGACATAGCTACCTCTTTTACCTTGTGCATGCATTATCGCTATTCTAGTATTGTGTAATTTCTATTCGAGGCTCTGTCACTTGGCCGAGCTTGTTAACGTCTCCTTTGTTTTACCACCATAGAGATGATTCAAAGATCTGGACCACTGGAGAAAAAAAGGCTCGCAAAACGCAGCCACGGAGGGTTCTCATTTTCTTGTATATACCTATTCATTAGACCCGGACGGCCTTTCCTAAATATACCCTACTCTGCCTCCGCAAAGACAGACCTTGATCAAGCTGAAAACTTGCAATGACGGCTTCTTCCATGAAGCTTTTGGCTCATAACTCGACGGATCCTGCGCGGCCAGCGGCCGATCACCAGAAGACTGACTCGGGAGAGTGTGGGGATATTTCGGGGAAACATTGAAGGGTTAGGGTTGAAGCCGTGATGTTAGCACATGCCCGGAGACCAATCTCACGACTCTAGGTACGGAGGCGTCGGCCGGTGAAGTGTGGGGAAGCTGTCACAGCACAAGTCCAATACACAAGTCAAGAGACTCTGACACTTGGAGTCTAGAATGCATCAAGTTGCTGGAGGATACGGGAATAATGCAATTGAACTTTCCATCTTGTTCAAGTGCAATTGACGCGTTGTTGCTTTTGTTGTCCATACACACCCATATTCCCACCATACATATCTCTCGTAATTGGAGCTTCCTGCACCTCATCATCGACGGCTCCACGCTCTGCTCTTTGATCCATTGACATCTCCCCAAACAACCCCACCGTCCCCAACACAGTCGGCAGCGAGGTACCGAGACGGGGACACCGACACCGACACTCCTTGTGCGGCCTTCCCACCACCGGGACACGGGACTATCTCGCTTGTTCCCATTATAACCTTCCTTTTCTTTCTTCGAACTGGACAAGAATCCCACTGACTACAACTCTGTGCTGGTCTCTCAAGCGCTCCTCTTCCCCGGGCTTCCGAGTCGATCTCTCTGCGTCCCCCGCCGCGCGCCGCCCCTCGGGCTCTCCTCCTCCTCCCCCCTTCCGTCCTTCCCTCACGGGCGCCGCCACGATGCCGCCGCCAACAACAAAACCGACATCGAAGAAACCCCCGCCGCAGTCGCAGACGGAATACCAGGCAATTGCTGCCAAGTTCGCCGCCGCGAAGCGTGCAAAGGAAGCGCAAGATGCGGCCAAGGCACGAACAGCTGGAGTAGCGAAAACGGCAGGCGGTGAAGCCACCAAGAAGGAGCAACAAGGCCGGGTCAGTCTGGCCGACAAGCAGCGCGCAGCCCTCGAGGCCAAGCGCAAGTCGAGCTTCGAGGCTCGCTGGCTGTGGACCGTTGGCTTCTGGGTCTGGATGCTGTTGATCCACGTCGTCGGTATTGCCTACTTCACCAGCGGCTTCCTCCTGACCCGCCTGATGCTGGACGACAAGTCCGTGTGCGACGCGCCGCCGACTTTGAATACTAGCACCAACGGTGTCGTGGACATTCTACCAAACTGGAAGGGCAAGGGAACAGTGGACGGAGGCTGCTGGCACCCCAAGACCTTCGAGCGAGCCGTGGTTGTCGTGGTTGATGCGTTGCGCTACGACTTTACCGTTCCCGTCAAGGACGACGCCCCCTTCCACAATGCGTTTCCCTTCATGTACGATACCGCCCTGGCCTCGCCCAACAATGCCGTGCTCAGGCCGTTCATCGCCGATCCCCCGACCTCAACACTGCAGAGGCTCAAGGGCCTGACTACGGGCACGTTGCCCACCTTTGTGGATGTCGGCAGCAGCTTTGCCGGTACCGCCATCGAAGAGGACAACCTGCTTATGCAGCTCCGGGACGCCGGCAAGCGCATCGTACACCTCGGAGATGACACGTGGGAGTCGCTCTTCCCGGGCTACTTCCAGGCTAATCTGAGCCGGGCCTACGACAGCTTCAACGTTTGGGACTTGCATACGGTTGATAATGGTGTTATCGAGCACATCTTCCCCCTGATGAAGCGCAAGGGCGAGTGGGATGTCGTTGTTGCGCATCTTCTCGGTGTCGACCACGCCGGCCACCGCTACGGACCCGATCACCCCGAGATGGCCAAGAAGCTGCAGCAGATGAACACGTTTATCAAGGATCTGGCGTCTAACATCGACGATGACACTCTGTTGATTGTCATGGGTGACCACGGTATGGACAGCAAGGGAGACCATGGCGGCGAGAGCGAGGATGAGGTCGAGGCTGCTCTGTGGATGTACTCTCCCAAGCCCGTGTTTGGCAGAACCAAGCCCGAGTATGTCACTCCCCCGGCGACCGCCAAGACTCGCCCCGTCAACCAGATCGACCTTGTCCCGACTCTCGCGCTGCTCATGGGTATCCCCATTCCTTACAACAACTTGGGGCATCCGATCGAGGAGGCCTTTGTTGGTCCTCGCGGCACTGCCTGGGACAGGTTGGCTGCTGCGGAGCGCATGGCTGCCGCTGGCATCAAGCGTTACCAGACGTCGTACTTCTCTGCCCGCGGAATCGAGCAGGCTACGACCCCTGGCTCGCCCGCTGATTTGTGGGATAAGGCTGAGGCTCTAGTTCCCAAGGGCAAGGCCAAGAAGGGCCACAGCTGGGAGCCTGTGTTCTCGGCCTATGCTGAGTATCAAAAGGAGACCTTGGATTATTCCAAGAGCCTCTGGGCCAGGTTCGATGTCAAGAACATGGTAATCGGCATTAGCATCATGGCGTCCAGCGTCATTGCTCTTCTTGTCTACATCAACAAACGTACCGAAGACGACGACGTCTTGGTGATCGAGGACTCCGAGCTTGATCATGCCGAGAAGAGCCTGGAGCTACAGGGTATCACCGCTGACGAAGGCCAAAACCTTGAGAAGCGTCTGTTCCGTGCCGCCATGCTGGGAGCCCTTCCCGGCTTCTTCGGCGGACTTCTGCAATCTTACCTGTCTGGCAATGGCGATTGGTATCGCGGTTCGGCCATCGGCGCGTTCACCAGTATGGCAACCGTTTTGGTTGCTCTTTACGATGCAGAGGGTGCCTATTTCAACGTCCTCCCCACGACCCTCTGGGGCTGGATGGCCGTGGTCTTCACCGTCAGCCAGTCTATCGGCTTCGCCTCCAACTCGTACACCATCTGGGAGGACTCGATCCAGCTCTTCTTGATGACCACCTTTGGTCTCGTCACGGCCTTCTCTGCCTTCCGCATGGAATCGCTTCCGGACCGCTACATGACCATCTACCACTCTATCCTCTTCGTCCTGCTCGGCCGGCTCGCCTCCTTCTCCAAGCTCTGCCGCGAGGAGCAGATGCCGTACTGCACGTCGACCTACTACGCCAGCGCCACCTCCTCGACCTCGGCCCCCTGGCAACTGGCCATCCCCTTCATCGCCGTCATGATCCTCCCCTCCATCATCAAGGCCTACCTCGCGCCCTCCAAGTCCTACGAGGGTCTCGCGCCGACTTGGATCGGCTACGTCTTCCGCGCCGGTCTCTTCTTCTCGGCCATCTACTGGGTCCTCGACGCCGCCGACAACGGCAACTGGCTCTCCTCCCTCTCCTCCTCCCTTTCCTCCTACCTCCCCTCCTCGGCCTCCGACACCCTCTCCTCCCTCCCCCCTCTCCCAGACAAGGCCCTCAAGACCCTCTCCGTGTACACCGCCCAAATGATCCTGGGCCTCGCCCTCGTCGCCGGCTCCACCGCCTTCGTCTGGGCTCCTCCCTGCATCTCCATCGTCACCACCGCTCTCCGCCGCTCCCCTGCCGCGGACGCCTCCTC
>RANZ01000162.1:0-65607 GCA_009805285.1 Neurospora terricola FGSC 1889 | reverse complement strand
ATCAAAGGATTGACTGTCGAAATGCAAGGCCTAGCTTGCTAGTTCTTGAATAGAAGGTAAAGAGATGAATGAGACGGTAGTGCTGATGTCGAAATCGCTTGATTTCTTGGTTTGTCCGGTGGGCTTGACGAGAGCTTCTTGTGAGTAACCGCTGATCTCCGTGTGAGGATTCGTCACTTTTGTCTGAACTACTAATGAATCAGTTCGAGTTCTTGTTTGGTTCAAAAAGAAGCGCGTCTAATTTCTGTCACTGTGATACTTACCTCAGAATTGGATCAAGTTTCGATGACGAAAGCGAGTGACGTGTGATATTTGAGAGCTGAGGCTGGATGGAAGAATGTGTTTAGTCGGATGTGAAGATCGAAGACTTCATGCGTGTTGCTGCAATCTTTGTTCTTGTCTTTCTCGCTTAAGATAGAAGAAAAGAACTTTGGTGAGATGACTTCGTCTTGAAGATGAAAGGGAAGTTTAGTTGGAAGAGAAGAGAGAAATGATGGGTCTTTATAGCAAGATTCTGGCGATTCAGTATTCCTCGTTATTACAGACTCATATTGTCCATAGCTGACATCCTATTGAGACTCAACTTCAATAGCAATGCTTATTTCTGATGTCTACAGTATGTCACTACTTGCAAGTTCAGGCCAGGGTAAGTCTGATCACTCCTATTATGGCCCTCTTGACTTTCAAAGTCCCGTGTATGAGGTCTGAAACATTGAACATGATTTTCGTTAGAAAGCAATAAAGCATGCCTCACTGATACGAGCAAACAAAGCTCACGGGAACAGAGTTATGCGTTTCAAACCCTCCTCACCCTCATACTTCCATCTGAACTGATGAAGATCTGAAGCAATAGTTAAGTTATAATCAGGAAAATCAGACGTGAAACTATTTACAAGAAGATTTCATCCCACAAGCCGTCGTCATTCAATCGTTACTATCTTCCGTCCCATCACTACTCGCAAACCCTTTCACCCCATATCTATGCCCAGTCCCATCCCATTATTCATCCATTCATTCTTTCATCCTTCTCTCAGGTTCCTTCCACTTCAGTTAGGCCACGGGATATCCTGAGGATAGACATACGGCCGGCACTTATTCGCCGCGCAGAAACCATTGCAGCAGGAGCCGACGAACTGTCCGTTTTTGACACAGTCATCTGTTGAGACACACACATTGTCAGCCATTACTCACACACTCATCACTCCTCGCTCACTTAGATCACAAAACCAGAACAGAAGAAGCTTCATATGAAAAGCCGGGAAACGACATACCATAAACCTGCAAACAATAACCATGGCACTTGACCGAGTCAATCGGCTGCGGCGGTCCAACAGCGAATTGCTCCTTGGGGAACGGGTCGCCGCTAAGCTGGTAGGCAAAAGCGACCTGCTGGTGTGTGGCGAACTCGCACTGGATGACGGTGAAGTCGAGGGCGGTGATGATATTGACGTTTAGGCCGTTGTCTGAGGCAGATGTCTGGTCAGTCTGTGTCCAGTCTGAGAAAAGACGTGCTTGAAGGGCTGGAAAGAAAGACATACTGGTAGGATACCAGTTGCCGTCCGCGGGCACGGTCAGGTTGTAGCCAGTAGCGGCGGCTTGGAAATAGAAGTGGGCGATCTGGGGAGCGGCGCGAGGGTCAAGCTCGGGAGCTGGGTGGGAGACGGCGAGGCCGAGGAGGGTGGGAAGAAGGAGAAGGGACTTCATTTTGAGAAGAAGGTTTTGTCGTGCAGAGAATGTAAAGTAGTATAGTTGGTTCAAGGTGTTCTTTGATCTTGATGATCTTGAGATGAGAGTGCTGGATCAACGTCTTATCTCTCAGGAAAGATCTTTATACTTCCAATCCCCCCCTCCGTATACCCTCCATGTGATGATCTTCTGACTTATGCAAAAAAAGCTCTAGATCCGGAGCCGTAGAGCTCAACCGCCATTATCGACATAAGCACATCGTGATGAACTGGTGATCAATCAAACTACAAGAATAGTAACCGCCTCAACCCCTCAAATTCTCACGAGGTGTGTGCCTCGGTGTTCATGTTTGTCCTAGACTCTCGCACTCTTCACCTTAAAATGCCTTAAAAATCGATAGTCACTGAACCTTGCAAGTTTTCCAGAAAGGAGGCGTCTTTCGACATTCTCGTATAAGCAGCCATGGCTTTTCAGTCACAACGCGCGATGTTGCGAGACCATAACCGGATTATAACATGGTGTCGGGTCTTTTTGGACTTTAGAGTGTCCCGTGATGCTCGAGTTGAAAAGCTGGGCCAGCTGCGCTGAGGAGGCGCACCTGTCAAATACGAGACATTGCCGTTTTGGGCGCTCATCACGGATCGTGGTGATTGGTTTGCTGTTCCGTACGTGGGGTGCTTCTATGGTTTTGGCTTTCCAGCCGTTAACCTTTTTTTGGGAGGTTCCGAACGTGGTGGGCTGGGGTAAGAGGGCCATCACACCACTACCGAACGTATCGGTGAACTACATATTGAAAATCCTATTTCAGCTTTGCGATTATGCATATCTTGACTGCGGCGCATGCACGATGGGGGGGAAAACTCTGGGGTAGTAAGACGGGGGAACTTTTCGATGCATGACGGACGATGTTCGACTTTGGCATTTCTGTTTCTGTTAGCAATCTGGCTTGCAGCCACAGTCCAGAGACGGGAAGTCAGACAAGCACCTGACGAGGACCGCCGCATATCGATCGTACGGTGCATCACCGTGATTCGGCCGAGATCCGGTGTCGCTTCGGGTGTAGAGTCCTATATCGGAACGTGCGTGGGAGCATCTGATCAGCAATGGCTGGGCTGTCTTCGATGTCCCCGGGCTCTGCCGAAAAATGGATAAGGATTGCCCTGCTCTGGGTTGGTCCCTAAGTTCCTGTTGGTATCCTACTAGACCGACTGGGAGCTGAAGATCCCGTCCCGTGCCCGTCCTGGCTCCTTCCGGCTGTTTTGTGGAAGGTGGGGAAACCCCAAGATCAATGGCGCTTGCCACGGGAGAGGTTCGGTGAGCCGGAACTTACAGGGGTGTTTACAGTGAAGATGTAAACCGGGAAATGTGGGGCTTGCGCGGCGTGAATGCCGGAGGGACCGGAGGACGACCGAACCGGGGGATTAAGGCAGTCTTCTCAACAGGCCATGGCATTTCGTACAGTTTTGTTTGATCAGGATGATCCCATTACTTATTATCCTCTCTAACCCTTGACAATGTTGTGGTATGAACCTTGTGTAACACTTTGTACCTGTATCTTCCGATTTGTAACCATCTACCATCTACCATCTACCTCTATACCTCTGCCGGTATACGAATTGAACCGTCTTAACAAATGAGATGATATCTGTATCCAAAACCCAGAACGCCATCATTCATGATCATTCCCAAGAAGAAGAAAAAGAGACAACCATGAAAATGCTATTGAAAACACCATATCCAAAAAAACGCACTCAACACCACCCCTTTTACAGATCATAAACATAACTTTATGCCTCCCAGTCATTTTCATCCATGACATCTGCTGTGGGGGTTTTCTTTCTTTCTCTCGGTCTTGCACACCTCCAACTTTATGTGCTTGTAAGATATAAACTTTAGAAACTGAAAAGACCGCTTCGCCTCTTTCCAAACGGATAAACAATCAGCGCGCTCAGCGACAGTCCAACCGAAATGCTGATAGCGACCTGAATGACGCTGAACAAGACGTTGAAGGCCGTGCTATTCAAGTCTGCCGTTTGCGTGCCGGGAGTTAAAGTCTGTCCGTCGGCAGAGAGGGTCTCGTTGCGGGTGATCTGGTCGGCGCTCGTCACGCCACTGAGGAGCGAGCCGCTGACGGCCAGGCCTGAGGGGACCTGCACGAAGATGGCGGGCAACATGGCGGCGGCGGCAAGCCCGTATCCGATCTGGCGGGTGTGCTTGTGAGGGGTTGCGGCGGGCTTTTCTGCCGGTAGGCCCATTTCTGGGTCTGGGTCCTTTCGGAAGGAGCTGTTGGATCCTCCTTCGGTGGAGTATAAACGCCTGTGGTTCCCTTTGAGACGAGCGATTCGTGGCTCAAAGATCTTTTCCCAGATATCGAGGAACTTGTTTTGTACTACGCGGCCCACCCGCGAGTATAGATTTGCCAGGACTCCGATGCACAGAGCACCCAACGAGTTGGAAAGGGTGGTGTTTCCTGAGAAGTACCTCGATGAAAAGTTGTTCACGCAGTAGCCTGCCAGTGAGATGACAACCATGACTGTAGAGATCGTTAGCAATGTTATCATGGATACCAGGGGGAATAAGATGATGCGTACCTGGAAGCTGCTTGAACTTGGCCTGATTGATGGCACATAGACACAACGTAAAAGGCAACACAAACAGGAGGTAATAGTTCTGGTCTGGCCGTTTGCTGTACCACTCAGGACCAATCCTGCAATGGACGGCACTGACTGCATTGTCGTCCATGTATCCGTAGATAACGGACCCGATAGTGATGCCGTAGCCAAGGAATAGCGAGTAGATGAGTGCGTAAACCATGCGGACCGAACCGGATATCATGGAATGACTTTGTAGCTCCAAACTTGCACAAAGAACCATGTAACCCGGAAGAATCAGAGCAATCGAAGACTGTGCAAGTGAGGAGAAGCAAAACAACTCTCCATTGTGGAGCGATCCGAAAACACGCGCGAAGAAGGATGTGAGGAGAGCAGCCGTGATTTCGAAAACGTTTGCGTACAGCTCGTTCGCAGGCGCAATATAAAGCTGCAAAATGCCAACCATGCACCCGAGAATGAAGGCGATAGGCATGTCGATGTAGCGACCCTCAAAACCAAAAGGGGCTACTGTCGCGGAGGCAACACCAAAGAGCAGAACACGCAACCAAGTTGGATACTTGTTCTTCCGACTCGTGATGTCGTTCAATCGGGATGTAGCCTCGTCGACGCTGATGAGATCATGTACGACCTCTTTGTAAACCTCGTGAACGTCGCGTAGTTTGCCGAGGTCGACGCCGGCATTGCTGCGCACAATTTTCATCTCGGTGGTGTGGGTGTTGCTGTCGTCGAATGAAATGATCATGGTTCCCGGCAAGTACATGAATTGGCCTTCGATGCCAAGGACGCGGGCGGACATTCTCATGTAGGCTTCCAAGCGATGTGTGGGTGCACCATACATCATCAACGCGTTGCACAGCTTCAACAGGTACCGATGGCGGCTGATAATCTCTGCAATGTGTTTGGTGATGCGGAACTCCTCCAGCTTTTGCTTGTCGGCTCTGAGTCTCGATCTCGACCGTCTTTTGGTCTTGTCCTTTTCCTGCTTAACCTTTTCCGCAGCTTCGGTTACCTCTCTTGCGGCACTAGGGGCAGCAAACATGAAGGATGATTCCATAAGCCTCGATGTAGACCCTGACCGGAACCCGCGGTTTCTCCCCCGATCCTTTTCCGACTTGGGAGTACTGGGCCTGGAGGTAGGAGGAGTCGTTGTTGGCGTTCTGTTCGGTGTTTGACTTGGGGTGGTCATGGTACTGGAGCCACCAGGCGTTGTTGCTCCCGTATTCTCTTCTGCGTTGTATAACTTGAGCAAGTTCCCCAAAATACCACCCCTATACTTGTCAGGGCGAGGTACATAGTCCAGGTCGTGAGGGATTGGTGTGGTAGCTCCAGACACGTTCGTGCTCAGGGCGGATTGTGGGCGGTTGAGAGCGTTGAAAGCGCTGATGCGGCGTGTATGGTTCCGGACGATGTCATTGGCGACTTGCTGTGATTTTCTGCGAGCCCGGAGGCTGTGGGAGTCGTCTTGCTCCTGGGCCTCAAAGTCGCGACTGATAGAGATGCCAATTGGCGGCACTTTCCCGTTGAGAGTAGCTTCGTCTCCGGAGTCGGTATCATTGCCAGCAAACGAGCTTCTTCGAGACGCACCAGCTGATGAAGTCCCGACGGCGTGGGCAAGCTTGTCGGCGCGGTTGCGTGCTTCCACCTCGGATCGATGGGGAGGCTTGAGCATATCGGGCTGAGGATCGGGAACAGTTGTCGTGTTTTTCCGAAGCACAGGACGTGGCCGGACGGGATGGGCGGAACTGCCCTGACTGTGAAGCTCGGGCCTCAGAATCTCGGCTAGGGCAGCGGTGACCTCATCTCTATTAAAGGAGTCGCGCTTTGCTGGAGGGCCGAAGGAGTGTTGCGGAGGGGTCGTGGCAAAGTCATAGTCGTTGATGGGCGAGGAGAAGTAATCCTGCGCAGCATACTCCTGTCCATCCGGAGTGACGACTACCTGGGGGGCTGGCGGGCCACCGGCCTGTGCTGGTGGTCTATCGCTGAGGAAGCCAACTCGCTTCTTCTCCTTTCCCTTTGGAAGCTGAAGGTGGGGGATCTGTGGTGTAAGTAGCGGTTGCTCCGGTTGAGGTGTCGGATTTGCGCTGACGTTGGCGCTGGCATTCTGGCTGGTGCTACTGCTTCCCCCCCCGTTTCCATTCCCAGATTCAACCCCATTTCCTCCCTGAAGAGTAGTCTCACTATCACTTCCACTCCGGCTGTTGCTGGGCCCGCCGATTTCGTCCTGATCCTGCGGAGAAACCATGGCTACGGCAACGCCCTCTCACGGCCGAGAGGGCTACTTTGCCCTTTCCACAAGTATCCCAAGGTTGCTGATGTAAGAGTTGGTTGAGATGTCTGGAGCTCTGGTGCTAATGACGACGAGGCTCCAGGCTGGGTTCGGATCGTCGATGGAGAGATTCCAGAAACGTGGAACTGAGGAAGAAGGAGAAATAAGGTGAATGTAATCTCGGGAGGAGAGGTGCCCGTACTGCCCGTGATGTGTCCTGGGAGTTAGCTGAGTCGTGGGGGCCGGCCGTCAACAGGCGTTGATCAACAACAGGGATGGAGATAAAGGAGTTGAGGAGGCAAGGTTCTGGCCTTGGACAAAGAGGGAAAAGATATGTAGAGGCCGTGGTATGTACACTAGCACCGAGATTGAGCGAGTAAAAAAAGAAGAGAATAGAGATTGGATAACAGGAGAGTGAGTGGAATGTTCATATGTACGATGGAGCAGATATGACACATCCTGGCCAAGAACCATGGGCGAAGAGAAAAAAAAAACATAAGATGCACAGCTCGCTCCCGCTCTACTGCGTAGGGTACAGCCGGTAGCAGGGAGTTATCATCCCACATGTGCTGCCAGACAAGCACCTGTACTTGCTCTTGTGCATTGTTCCCATCTGATCTCGGTGTCCTTGTCACCATCATGGATGATTGGACGGCGAGGAGTGTTGGCAGCAGGGCAGCTAGGGCCAGGTACCGTCTCAGACCGTGTACGAATTGTTGGTGTTAGCGTCGATGGTGGTGTTAGTGTTAAGGCCCCGGCCCCCCGGGCGGCGGGTTAGTGGAGGCCGAAGCGACGATCGGTTAACCCAAACAGGGCATCCGCAAGGGCGAGTCCACTGGAGATCCACCTTGAAGATTCAACATGACAACCATGTCCTGTCAAAGCCTGTCTTTCCCTGTCTTGTCTTGCCCTGTCTTTTGGCAGAAAGGGTCTTGGGTCGCAGTCCCCCTCTTGTCTCAACAGTCTCGAGACATCCGATGACAGTATAATCGACTCGTGTGAGGCTTTGTTTCGCTGAACATTTCCGGCCAGGAAAACCAGAGCAGCGTGTTGTGGTTGTGATGTCACTTGGACTCGTATTCCCGATCTCCTCCCGTGCGTCGAATGCGACTGCAGATAGCGCTGAGAGCGCGTACTTTGATCGGCATCTTATGGTGATCTCAGCTTGCTCTGGCAAGGTGCTTGCGGGCGGCTAGAACAGTCGACGCATATTGCCAAGGTGAGTTGGATCGGGAGCCGTCGGTGTATTGCCCAGTCGCCCCTGGGAGTCCTGAAGTATTGTAGTCAAGGTACGAGCAGGAATTGGCCGGTCGCGGCGCTGTAGAATTTTCGATGTTTTTGTCTTTGGCCAAGGTACTGGAAGAAAAGCGCTGTGTGTGTGTCGAGTCGCTTTGTGCAGGCCGGTTGCAGCTGGTTGCAAGCGACAAGGCCACCTACGGTACTGCCATCCTAACATGCCGCCATTGTCAGATTTTTTTTTTTTCTTCAGTTGCAAAAAGGGACTCGAGCGTTTGTGGAAGTTACAGTACCGCCTTCCGCCACTTCAGTGGGACTCTTTGAGTTTCGCAACTTCCGCTTCCAGGTTTGGTTCCCAGGTTTTGGTTGTCGCGACGTTCCTTGACCAGTCGAAACCGGTCGACACACGTCATTGAATCCTGCTCCTTCCCCGAGGTCTGCGTTGTCTCCACCAAAAACCCACCGCCTTTATCGCCCTTGTCCGAAGTGGCCCCGCCAGGTGTGCCACGGCTGGGGCAGTCAGAAACTGACGGGAAATAGCGAAAAGGGGAACCCGTTAACAGCTCCAGCGCCCGGCTTCACCAAATTGTGTTAGTGGCTCCCTGTAAAGTCTCCGGCCACAAAGTTGCGACAAGACATTGTCGACTATCACCCATCAGGAGACTTTGGCTGAGTTTCGAAGAGAGATACCGATGGGCGACAGAGCGAGAGATTGTAACGCCCGGAGTATTTATGTCTGCTATATCGGTAAACACCGCTGAACGTTGATGATCATTTCAAGAGTCCCTTTTTTTTCAGGGACGAGTCCCATCTGCTGTTTGCGTGAACTGTGAGAGTTTCCAGTTTTCGATCGATCGATGTCGACTTGCCGTCGACGGTCTACCCTGGTGGTCCACGAGTCATGAGGATCGATATTGTTGACACCCAGGCTTCAAAGCTGAAGAGAACCCCAAAAAGCCATCCAGGATTGTGTGGAAATCGCCTTTTTCTTTGACGAGACCAGCTTGGGCATTGCGGATGGCAGCCCAAAATGGGGTCAAATTTCACAACTGTGGGGGAGAAGGGGAAAAGAAGGAGAGAGCCTTGCACTTGGTGAAAAACTAGCAGCTCGTCTAAAATTGGCCGGGTTTCGTTTCGAGGGTTGCGCCATTGCGGTCCGACTTGGGAATGCCGTGATGAGGTTTGCCACGGGCTGAGAGAGGGGAATGCGGCTCTTCACTGGCAGTGGTCTGGTACCTGTACTTTGGTCTTTCTCGCCATTGATTCGATTGTACCTGCAGATATCAAACCACCATCGCGGCGGGAGTGGGAGGAACAGGAACTTTTTGAGGGAACCTCGACGGCTGGATGGACGAGAGTCGAGACCCCTTTTTTCAGGAACAGCCCTGTTTCTTGGCAGGGAAAATGCTGGACATTGGTCGCCCGGGCCGCTGCGGAAACAGTGGGTTCCTGCCCTGATGCCCTGCCGCTGAGGGGCGCCTGAAGCGGGCGACCTTACCTAGTATCTCTCAATGCTTCCAGGTCGTTTTCGACCAATCCATGATCCATCAACGCTTCGGGCCTTTCGACTCAGGACCAAACACCACCAAAGCGACCATGAAACCACAGTTCAGCAGCACGGACAATGACAAATCAATCAAATTGCCCATTCAAGACCGATCCACTCTGACTTCCCAAACGATTCTCGTGTCCGACTTTAGAAACCTTGTTTCGCATTTCCCCCGCAGTTCCGCCCACCACGAGGCGGTGCCTGAAAGTCTGATACGCGTCAACCCTCGCGGTATCCGTCTGAGCGGCTGCAAGCTCCAGTCAGTGATCAGAGTGATCGTTTCCAAGTGTGAAAAGCTCCAATTTTCGGATGAAGTTGACAGTTCGGTCTACCTAGAACATACTCGTCAGGGCTCGAATCGCCTGTCTGACCAATGGTGATCGTTGCTTCGTACATACCACCCTCAGACCACCGAAACACGGCCATCTACGTACCACCCTAACTCGTCTTCCACGACTCCCTTTCCACCTACACTTCTACATCAACGACCGGATAACGAAATTCGAGTTATCGTACTTCTGAGCCGTACACTTGAGTTGGCCAGTGCTGTTCTGGATGTTCCAGAAGATCCCTCCGTCCACGCCCAGCTTGGTACCTCCGACGGTGATCGCTGCCGTATACTCGAACCAAACGTCGTTGAAGCTGGCCATGTTGATGCCCCCAGCCCCGTCGTAATAGTCCTCGACGATCCACGCGGCATCCGTCCGACACAGAGTCGCTCCGGTCGTGGCGTTGATGGACATCGTGTATCCTCGTTGGGTGTTAACGATTTTGCTGCCCCAAGTCAAACACGGCATGTCAGCGTGACTCTGGTCAAAATGTCATGGCTTTCGATTAGGCACAACATACATCACAGCAGAAGTGGGCGACGTGGCGGTGATATTGACCGCCATCCAATCACCTGGGGCAGTGGGAATGCTCGGGATGGAATACGCAGCCGACGGCCACCACTCCCACCAGGCCTCCGTGATCTGCTGGCCATTTGAAGCGATCTAATCAAAACGGAAAATCAGCAACG
This sequence comes from Neurospora terricola FGSC 1889, assembly GCA_009805285.1. Taxonomy (NCBI): domain Eukaryota; kingdom Fungi; phylum Ascomycota; class Sordariomycetes; order Sordariales; family Sordariaceae; genus Neurospora; species Neurospora terricola. The sequence continues at coordinate 55,240 of RANZ01000162.1, read as the reverse complement.
GGATCAGCGACTGAAGCAAACTCCAACATTACGACGGAAACAACCAACGGCAAAAAAAATCCAGCAATGGTGGTTCTCCTCGTCTTTCACCTACCAGTGTCGTCACCCCCGTCTGTAGCAGCGCCCTGTTACAGGATCCCCCGTCAACACCAACCCACGCAGCCACATTCTGCGGAGCCGACAAGCCCGCGCGCAGTTTCAGATTCGGCACGCTGAAGACACCATATACGCTGGAGAGCTGTTCAGGCGAAGCGAGCTGCTGCGACGCACCGCACCAGCTTGGACCATAAAGCCGTGATGTCCCTTCTCTCCAGCTCCCCTGCTTCTGTTTCCGTTTCTGTTTGGCCAGGCCCGCCGCGAAGGTTTCGATTGTGTCGTCTGGGCGCGGTGCGTACGAATTTGAGCTCGGAGGTGGGAATCTCTGTCGCCTTGTCTTGCTGTCGCGACAAAGGTCAGCTCGGCAATGGCTGACCCGGCCACTGCTGAGAGGAGGAATAGGGTGCGAAGAAGGGAGGAGGGTGGCATCTTCATCTTGACCAAGTGGTTTCAGGTCGGGGCCGGACAAGAYACACAGAGTTAACTAAGCTTTCGAAAAGGTAAGGAGATCCGTGGAACGAACAAACACGAGGAAACCCAAGGCTTCTCCTGAGCTGTAAGGTAGGTACCGGACGGTGTCTACGTTTTGTAAATCACCGTCACAACCACAACGTGGACTTATGAATCGGGAGGGAGGACACTCGGCACCTGAACAGCCATACCTTACTGACCGGCCTAGATCCCTCCTCTAAACCACAGAACCAGGTTAGCATCATCATATCTGTCATCGAAAGCCTCCCCTTCGTCTGCACCCTCATAACCCATCACACAACAGACATCACACATCTGATTACGGCTAGCTGAGCTGAGCATACAGTCCTTTTGCGCAGACACCAATTAGCAATCCACGGTTCCATCCTCCTCAGTACCAGGTTTTTCGAGTATTTGGATACTGAATGAAAACTGCTTTCTGTTGAGCCAGCTTACAGTCTGGCTCTGAAGTTTCTCAATTGAGAATGTTACTGCACTAGGTAGGGTTGCAATATAGGGTGCTTAGCGAGCAGCCACCAGTTCTTAAAATAGCCTCCTCCATCACGGTACTTAACCACCTATGGCCCGGGAACCCGGTCCTTCCTCCATTTGATATATCTCGTGCATCTTAATCGTTACGGTGACTTTTCGTGGAGATGTCTTTTCATTCTCGACCAAAAGTGACTTCAGACTGAAGATGGGACTTGGCGACCAGAAAAAATGAGCATGGACCAGAAAAGACGAACCAGCCAATGCGATGTTTGACTTCAGACGGGGAAAAGTGGGTCTCTAAGCGTAATAATCGACACCCATCTTAAAAGGCTCTCGATTTCGAGGTACTGTGTCCTATTCCCTCTGCAGAGTGCTGGTTTGCATTACGAGGGGTTCGTTGAGGTCAGAGATGATAGCCATTATGCAGATATCAGAAAGAGGGAGCATATGGCTCGGTCACTTGGTCCTCGGTCAACAGTTCACCTTGCCTACAGTGGCATGGCAGTCTCCGAGGTGATGTTTCTGATTGGATGGCCGGATCTTCGGTCGTTGGTCTGACAACTATTTACCGTAGTCCGTGATGGGAGAGACATACTTGACGGTGTGAGGATTGACTGCCTCTTGAACTTCCAATCACTTCTCTTTTCACCTTGTCAACAAGGAAGATACATACACCATACTTCAACCAACGAGATCAAGATCCCCAAAGAATAGACCCAACAACGCCTGTTTTTGCTTCTATCCAAACGCCAACCATCCATTTATCATACAAGATCCACTTCAACAGACGTCTCCCCTCTCGTCAAGTGACAAGTCTAAGGCTCAATGAGGCATCTCTTACCCTTGGGGGAGAGAAAGAACCAGATGAGGGGCTCCATGTCGGCGTCGCGCATGCCCTCCCTGGTCGAAACCTTAGCATTGGGATAGGTGCGGAAGAAAAGCGCAGTCAAGAGACGAAGTTCCATGCGGGCAAGGTGAAGGCCAACGCAGACTATCACGCACATCAGGTCAGTATCAATATTTCTATGACAAACAAAACATCAAGGGGTCTTGGTCTTCACTCACCTCTAGCACCACCACCAAAAGCAAAGAAGTCATCCTTCATCTGCTTGGTCACATTCCCTTCCTCCCATCTTTCCGGGATAAACTGCTCCGGGTCCTTGAAATATTTTCGTCGCGGTGCAAGCTATACGCCTGCGTGCACGCAGTCGTGCCTCCGGGGAGATGGTAGCCGGAAAGGTTCGCGCCTTCTGCGGGCACTGAGCGTGGCAATGCCGATGGCGCCGCGCTCCACAGGCGAAGGGTCTCCTCGATAACGCAGTTCAGGTATGGCAGGTCGCGCAAGTGCTCGTCAAGTGATCTCATGGTCATCGCAGGGCAGCTTGGTACGCAGCTCCTCGGTCAAGCGGGCGTGGATCTTGCGGTTCTTGCAAACAGACCAGAAGAGGTATGTGAGCGAGTGAGCGGTGGTGTCGGAGCCGGCGATGATGTAGGAGAGCGCGTTGTCGACGATCTCATCAAACGTCAGGTTGTCCTCCTCGCCTGCCTTGATGACCTTGGTGAAGAGCATGGGCTTGACCTGGTACGGGTCGGCCTCGACGAGCTTGTGGTAGCGCTGAAGGGACTGTTCGGTATAAGTGCGCAGGTTGTTGCCAACCGTGACGGCGTTGTTGATGCCTTCGATGGGGGTGGGGATACGGTGCTTCTGGATGAAGGAGACGATCTTGGCGAAGGTGGTGCGGAAGGCGTCGGCGGTTGCGATGGACGACAGGTCGTTGATGTACTGCGTCACTTCGCCGTGCTCCAAACATCTGAAGGACTCGCCGAAGGCCAGCTCGCCGATGATATCGGTTGCCATGAACATGGTCCACTTGTATTCTAGACGTCCACGAAGCCCTTGGCCTTGATTTGTTCGTCGATTCTCTGCATGGCCAAGTCGGCACATTCGCGGATCACGGGTTCCACAGTCTTGAGGGAGGTCTCGGATAAGGGTCCCGAAAGCAGGTGGCGGTAGCGGCGGTGGGACTCGACATTTTGCGTGGTGAAGATGTTGTCGCCACTGATGCCGACAAGACCCTGGTACCACGGCGACTTCACGAACTTCTCCTTGGTGGTGTAGATGATCTGCTTGGCGGCCACATCGCAAAAGTCTACTTCGTCTGGGGTGATGCGCGCGACAGGGCCGTATTTCTTGTGAAGCTCGTGGACGTAGAAGGAGCGCTGGCCGACGGCCCACTTGTAGGTGAGGACCCAGTCGGTGAAGCGGGTGTGCCAGGGACCGGGAATATGGCCCAACGGGCAGGTGAGACCATGGTAGATGGTCTGGAAAAGGACGGATGCTCTGGTTAGTAAACGCGAAACCGTACGTCGTGGTGGACCGGTGCATGTGGGTGGAAGAGGCTGTGTAGAGACTGATGGTGGATTCTCAACTTACCGGAACGAGGAGAATGGCGATCACTGTAAGGCTGAAGAGGAGGACATTGGATGCGAGTGATCCCAGAGGAGGGAGGCTGATCCCCCGGAAGGGAATCACCGCTGCGAAGTCTTTGGTGAAGGTTTCCATGGCTTCAACCCGACTACAAGGAGAAGTGTGAAGTTGGCTTGAGGCTTCAAAGATCTGACACTTTGCTGTTCGAAAGAGCTCTTTTATAGTCGAACAACCCCCCTCCAACAACGACAGCAATCCGTGAAAAGGCTCGATCATCTATCGGAGCTCATCCCTGGAAGAGGGATGGCTGGCTCTTTTCGATTCGGTAGGGGCATGATTCCCTAGGCAGGCTCCTAGTATGGTCGAGAGAGGTCGATGGGTTGCAATGGCGGGTCAACACCATCCGTCCTGTTGACTGTGGATGCTGAGTGTGTTTCACTAGGAAGCGGTTCGATATCTGATGTGGCAGTCCCCGGTACATAACTCGATCGGCCAATCCTGGACGGTCGACTCAGCTCCGGCGTCGATCTCCTCCCGGCCCACAACTGCCGCAACAGCCGAGTGGAACGTCGGGGGTGAAAAGGCCGCTCTTGACGTCACGCGCAGTCCAAATTTCGGTGTGTAGGGGTCTCGGAAAGCAGGGGATGGAAAAAGTATAAACATCAAGGCTTCTCTTCGATATTCGTCGACGACTTTGTCGACAAACCCTTTTTTCCTTCAGTGGCCTACCGACGATGGCCGGACACGAAGCTGTCGGAGCATGGCTTTGCTGAGGACTCGAACTGCAACCGAAAACAACAAGTCAGCAACTGGATCGATTCCTCGGACAAAACATCGCCATCGAGATACTCGACCTTCTCAACGATCATTCCTTCACACTACTACTCTTACATGGCTCGGAGACCATAAGCCGTACAAGGACGCTCTCAGATTTGCGAGCAGAGTCAGTTCTTGAGATTTCACCATGGACTGACATCAACCTCGAGTGGATCCCCTCCTTCCGATTCGGGTCGAATATCGTCAAAGCTTCTTGGCCGTTGGACTCTGTGAGACACCTGAAAGCCTCGACGTCTAGGAGAAGGGAGAACACAGACCAGTTGCCAGGTTTGCTGTCAAAATTTTCTCCGGCTAGCCTAATCACGTTGCATATCCCGAGCTGTTGAAAACAACCTAGTTTGTTGGACATCCCGCTCGCGGCCGCGGTTGGATTTGATTCTGGCTAGGGCTCAGCTTGAGCGGACCGGGCCGACGCTTTCACCCCAACCAGGCTTTTCTCCTATCGGCATTGCTCTTTCCTGTCTTCTTGACCGACTCGAGTACGCTGCAAGAACGGAAAGAGCATGTCCTGCAGAAACTCCGTCCTGGTTGTCGGATAATGACTGCCCTCCTCAGAACCATCACTCCCGTTACGGAAGGTGCGCAGAACTCTGACGAAAACAATTCGACAAAACTCTGCGTGAGTTGCGGTCAATCGAAATGATACTACCTTGCAGGAGCCGGCCACCGGTATTGTTTGTCTCCTGCATGGAATTTGCCGGCGATTGCTTCTCATGCTTCCTTCCATCTTTCCGAGATCGAAGGGATCGTAACAGGATGGTTTAGTCAATGGGAAAGTGCAAATCCCACCATCGTCGATTGCCAGGGTACTTTTCCGCTCAGTGCGAGCTTTTTGTCTGCACCTTCTCTGCCGAAGGTATCCCTGCCATTAGAGTGCTCCAGTCAGAGACCGTCGACCACCAAAGTCAAACGTGACTTCAAGATCAAGAAGCGACGTTCTTCCGTTCCCGTCCTATTGTAACAATGGACCTCAAGGCGTCCGGGTGTTCGCGCCACCTTCCATCAAAGACTTCGAGCAAAGTAAGACTGAAATCTCAAAGATTGGTGCAAATCAAAACGAACCGCACGAACAGCGACAAAAAAAGCCCTGCAGGATGTCATCGCGCTATCGTGTAGCGCCGCTGCAACAAAATCTGCAGAATGCCGATCCCCGGCCCCGTTTGCGGACCGGAAGTCGTTGTTCTTATCGCCGCAAGCATTCGGTTCCTAAAACTCTATGGATGCTAAAAGGGCCGGGACCCAGGGGTGTGACTCCACAACCCGGCACGGCCGAGTGGCTTCCTGGATGGTTCTCCCCATCACTTCTCTTCAGTTCAGATGCTGATCCTATTTTCGCTTCTTTTCTCTCATGGTTTCTTTCACCTTTACTCCCACTTTCACCTGTGGTACCACGAGAATCACAACATTGACCGCACTGTCTCTATCGCGTCTTCATACTACCGCCCTGAAGCATCAACTGTCATCAAAATCTCGGAACCACCGATCCCGACATGCTCTATTCTTCTTCCTTCACCTTCCTTTGAAGCCTTCATGATGCACGGCATTATTTTCTGAGAAAATCTCGGGGCCGCCGATGGTGCACACCTTCACACCTTGCAGTCTTTGCTACATCAATCTTCGAAAACGCTCAAGTCGTCATGGCCTCGTCTATAACTGCCTTCATGCACCTTATAGCCCTAGTATTAGCTTAAACCGCTATGTCCGATCGTTGATCTTTTGTTCACAAAGGCCGCCAGGGTGAACCCGGTGAGAAAATGCGGAGTGCATTACTCGACATGCAATTCGGGTTGCTCTTGCTTTGTGACATATCAGCTTCTGACTCTATGAGAAGACCATCCCGGTCGCTGTAATAGCACCTGCAAACGCTTGACTGACAACAAATTTCACTTACATGTCGTTTGGGTGCTAGAATCTTGGGCGTGCAGTTGAAATGTCGACAAGTTGAAAGCGGGCTTACCTAGCGTTGAAATCGAAAATTCTCTGAACTTGCACACGACAAGCATGCATCAGATCTTGCTATACTGAGACATCCAAAGACACACGGCGTCAGGGATGTAAACAATACTTACACTAGCATAACGAGGGGTAGGTATGCAATGTCTTTGGCCAATAATCTCGCATCAAAGGAGAGCTGAAGTTATACATGCCCGTAAACACTCCACCTGAAGAGCATACACGATGGGTCCAAATGCTTCCACATTCTTCTAATTACTCAACTAGAAGGAAAAAGATACGGAAGAAGCACTATGAGCCTTGCCACTGCGTTACTTGCTGAGGGTAATTCAAGATTACGGAGAAAACCCTAACCCTCAAGGTGACTGGTGTACAAGCTTGCGAAATTGACTCCTTCGACATTGACACTCGAAGATTCTCGGTCGAGAAACAGGATATCCGGGACTTCGGTGCCGAGGGAGGAAAAAGAGGCTGGCTCGCCATAATGTTTGGGCATAGATACGTCAGTTCACCTGCGGTGTACCGTTAAAAGTCACGAGTGTCTCAGTTGAGACAGTTGCACTTGCCCGCTTAACCGGCCCACCTGTCCAACGTGAAAGGAAGTGGAAGGTACTACGGAAGGTGCAAGCTCGGCATACTTTCCTGAAGTCTCGAAGTACATCAGGGTACTCGAAGTCATTGCCATGTCACGGTTCGAGAAGGGTCTGCAATGTTCGATGAACAATATGGGAATAACATGGAATGGCATGTTCGTTGAGTTGGGGACAAGGCGTACTACATCATTCATCATTCGTTGCTCCCTCCCTCACACACTCTCTACAAGACTTGCTCACTCTTCCCAAGTAAAAGCTCACGACAACTCTGCCGTGCTAGCTACCTGGTAAGCATGTCTCACTTTCTTCCCCGCGAAGCTGCACTTCGGAGATGCTCTATTGACGACTTGAACCAACTAAAGCCAGGATTGTGTTGAGTACCTACTAGGCAGCCAACACATCACACCACCATCTTCAAACTCCGAAGGTGGCCTCTTCACTCCATCATCCTCAACAGTTTCGCACCCTGACCAGGTCTCCTCCCCTCCACCACGTGTCAGTCTGCCCAAGTTTCAAGTTCGCCTTGCAAGTTTTCCCACCTTGTCCGCAAGACAACAATGTCGGTATCCGTCCCGCGGTCCCTCGCCGCCATGCCCAACTGCCGACTTCCGTCCCCGGACATCCATCCCTGCTACCCATCCACTATTGGGAAGCTACAAGCTATAAGAGCTCAGGCTATCATTGTACGACACTGCGATATTAGCTTCGTGTGAGAGAAACTTTGATGAATGTGATACAACATTCTGGCATCATCAATGGCAACAAACTGGCAACTCTTTTGCCATATTCTCGGTTCGAACCGAGAACAATGCCATGGAAGAGAAGTTGGAATGCTCGTCAACTTCTGATTCACATGATGCCATCAGCTAATGCTCGGTGTATGCAGTTGCTTCCCAGCTTCCGGCTCACGGATTGCTTGGCTAAGTCCGGTTACGAGCCGCGACAACCTCTTATTGCGGTGCAGGTGGTGCCTGGCGGCGATGATAGCTATCTATGCCAGGACAACTGTGTAATCATTTTAATCTACAACGGCGCAGCAACCTGGCTAAGCAAGCTTTACACAGAGAACAGAAAGTTGCGTGTTCATCATGGTGTCTACAACTACCTAGGCAAGGAGTCATCAACCATCAACGGCTTTCACATGGTAAGCAAACAATGTCCCAGGATATCCCAACCTCAAACTCTCTCTGCCCTTTTCTCACATCCTTATCTCCACAGCCTGCCAGCCTCAGGTCACGAGGCGAAGCTGCCAATTTCTTCACCGAAGCCTGCCCTACAGCCAACACACTTGTACAACCCGACATCAAGCCTCGCTTCACCGAGCCTCGCTTAGGTAAATTCTGACACTCAACCTCACGTTTGTCTCAAACCTCGACCTGGATCAGCACTAAATAGCAGCTGGGGACAGTCCGGAACTTTCAACAGTTCCCGCARGGCTGCCACGTTTAATGGGAAGCTGTTTCAGTTTGATCCCACAGTCACCTGGGCTGTCTCGGTCATAAGGCGTCCGTCTGTATGTCTTGCCACTACCAAGATATCCAAATATGCCCGACCGACTGCATCAAACCAGCAGAGAGACTTCGGGACCGTGCCGTGTCTGTTCTGTGACTCAGATATGTGTGTGCTTCTGAACTCCGATCACACTGCCAGAGCTTCCGGAGGTCTTAGATGCCTCGGATGGTCGAATGAAGGGTTAGTTGCCTTGCAGGTTATCATCCAATGCAGGCATCACTCTACGATGACGAGGCAGTGCAAGACCAAGGTATTGAGTCAGAAGGCTACACTCCCAAGGCCGATAACATGTAGGTAAGCAGACAAACAAACCGCAGACCACAACCAGGCAGCATCCGAATAAGAACCAGAAGAGTCGGATCTTGTTCGCCGAACGCACCACATACTTGCGATACTTGGTAGGTATATAGACTGCATGTCTCGAAGGCAAATGGGCATCAAGTACTTATCCAGTATCGATGCAGAAAAATGTTTGCTCTTTCTGTGTGCACACTCGACCAATAATCGTTCCCGATATCAATCACAAGCCCCCTTTCCGTGACCTCACCAGATAGATTAGATTAGGGCTTTTTTATCGAATCCAATCTCCCGCTGAAGAAACCTTGCCGTAGGAAAAATCTCCGATACCCCTACCTCCGATACTCGCACCCACACTTTCGGTGATCGGTGTTGTTTGCCTGTTGTGTCTAGTTACGCTACCCTAAGGCTGACTCGGCATTCAATATCGATAACCAAACTGGCGGTCTGGCGTAAATCCAGTCTTTTTGTTGGGATATTGGTGAAGGGTAACATTGTGGATCACATGTGTAAGTTGCCTTGTTTGGGACTTTGGGCCGTGAGACGGGTGCGACGGGCACGACGGGCGGAGGCATGAGGCTCTGCTGGTGACGATGGTTGTTTGTGGGACTATCAAGTAACTGTGTAGGTAGGTCGGGACTAGATACTCGACGTGGCTCACGAAGCAAATGAGTTACGTTCTCTTACAGCGTGTAGAGACTTGTGACTGCATAGTGGAGGGGGCATTCATTCATCCAAAGGACTGAAGAAATCAATGAGTGCAGACAGGCCGAAAGGCGAACATCGAATGGGTGTAATGATCCTGGGGGAAAGTGCTCCTTCCTTCACTCACTTGACCGTTCCCCCACCTTCTGGTTCCATCTCTACTCCCACTAGGGCCCCAGATTTCCAGCAGCGGGACCTTCCTTGGTCCCATATAAACCCCTAGTTCAGCACCTTCCAATAACTCCCGGTAGCCAACGTGGTAGGTGTGCTGGGAGCCAGAAAACGCGTGGTGTTTTCGTAGGTATGCAGCTGGCTCTCGAGTTCAGCTCCGGGCTTGGGCAGCTGAGCTTTTTGCTTTTTGCTTCTTTTTTCTGCGTCAGCTTGCATGTTCTCTAATTTGCGTAACGTCGATCGATGGCGTTCATCATTTTTTGCTCCGGACGCGCTTGCCTATTCAACGGAAGTTTTTGACCCGAACGATTCCCATCGTATGGAATGTAGTAGATGAAGGATTGAATTTGCGAAATCTACCGTCAGGTCAGTAAGTAAATGGGTTTTGGCAGTTGAGGAAGTGACAACTTTACTCTGCTTTCTTGCAACAACTGTGACTCATGCTTGAGATCCTCAACTGGAAGTGTTATTGAAGCTTGCATTAGAGTGTAACTGATCATTACTAATGTTCATTAATAAGAGTTAAAAAGAAATGAAGATGATGATGATGAAGTCAAAGTCAGACTTGCTGTGCCTCCCAACCAAGTGCCATGCCATGCTATTTGATCCAAAACGCCGTCAATCGTAAAATCGTGAAAGACCCAACGCCAATGCTTCCCAAATTCCCAAGTTTTTCACCGCGGTATCCCCCGTGTGTGTGTGCTGTCGTGATGTTTCCATCTGCCAACCTGGGCGACAGCTATGTAAAAGTAAAGAAAGAGGTAAAGGAAACAACGCTAAAAGTCAGAAAAAAAGGGAGAAACTCCAAAGAGCTGCTGAAGAAAGAAAGCAAGAAAAGCAGGAACAACACCTCATCACAGAAACTAAAGCCTCGAAGAATCCCTCAGCCTACTCAACACCGGCTCCACGAAGAACCCGTCAAACTTCTCCATCGCCACGTTCCTCTCGCCCTTCTCCCTCCAGATCAAGCCATGCTTATCATGTACCGTAATTGGCGGCTCCGCCGTGACCAGCCCCAAGTCAGCTTTCTTAGAGTCTGAGACGATAGGCATCGCATCATCAAACAGCTGCCTCAACCTCCTCCTGTGCTCAGAAGGAACGTTGGCCCGTACTGCCTCCCTGTGCACCCAGTCGCCCAGCGTCTGTACGTTGGGGCGCTCCTTGGGCCGGAGTGAGTCACCCTTCGCGCAAGCTACTTGAGCGAAACACACGGCGAGGATGATCCAAGTGATGGCTTCACCGGGGGTCGTGGAGCCGGGAGGCTGGCGGAACTCGATTGTGCCTCGAGATTTGTTGTGCACGAGGTTGAGAAAATTCCATCGGTAGCCGGAGTGTGGGAAGTCGGACCGCTGGCCGAGGGCCCGGCCCGTGGACGAGTTGGGGTCGCAGCGGACCATGTGGGCCGCGATGTCTTTCCGTTTTCTGAGGGAGTCCAGATCTGAGAAGCACTCGGCCATGGTCAGGTTGGCCATTTGCTTGTTGTGCCGGTTGCTCTTGGCGAAGACGGAGGTGCGGCGATAGAGAGGCATGACGGCATCGAGGCAGGACTCGAAGTAGAGGATGGACTTGGAAAGGGCGCGGATGTTGGAGCGCGACCACTCCGGGTGGTCCTGGTCTAGGGGAGCAAGGTGGATGGAAGTGCTGCATTCGTGTGTGGAAGTGGTCTCAAAGTCCTGGTTGAGGACTTGCATGAAACTCTCGAAGTGGTCGATCCAGGTGCCGAAGGAGGAGAAGCGAAAGAGGGGGGAGACAAACTTCATCGCGTGCTTGTACTCGGTGGGCTTGGACTGAATAGAATGGTCACTTGTGATAGTCCATACTTTGTATGAAGGTGTGTGGGTGTGTGTGGCGTGATCGTATGGGTAATCCGAAAGAATTTGAGACTTGATGCCTCCGTTGGTAAGGGAGTAGAGGATCTCGTCCTCAAGAGACTCCGAGCTTCGATGATCAGCCCGACGGCTTCGAATCTGAAGGGTCAGTTCTGCGCAGAAGCGGAACTGCTTTGGCTCGGGCTCTTCGAAGTGAACCATGCTGTGACGGCGATGGTCACGGTCACGGTGATGGTGACGGCTCCTGGCCGACCCATCAGAACTGACGGAGGGAGTAGTGGCATGAGGCATGGCTGCTAAGATGTGTTCAGGTTGTTCTAGAAGTTCTTAAGAAGATAGCTAGAGTGACTGAAGAAGCGAGGGAATGTGAAGTTTGATGACTCAAATAACTTGAAACCAACAACACGAACACGGGGATCTGTCGAGGAATCTTATACATCTTGGAGGATAAGAGAGTGGCCCGTGGTCACTCTCGGTCGGCCAGGGCCATCAAGGGGCCTAGGATGCGCGAAAGCGCGGTGTTCTAGCCGGGGTGTGTTACGGCTCGTCCTCGGGACGTCATGTTGTTTCTGGTCGAAGGTAGCATCGCACAAAGAGCTCAAACTTTGCGGACGATGAGTGGTACGGTGGGTAGGCAGGTATCTACCAATTCGGTACAAGAATACTGAGCTAGGTCTAAGGCGGTAAGGAGGACGGTGGCCGTTTCTGTATGACCATGTCACCATTCGAAGTGTCGGACATGGGTGAGAGTGGGCCGCCGGTATGGCCCACCATCCAGTTGTAGTTGGACCTTTGGTGTTTACATGCGAGTGTCATGCGTAGCAGCATCGAGCCATTTTCCCATTGCGCACACCTACGCACACCGTCAGTTTAAAGTGGACAATTATACAGATAGCATGCAGATGCAAGACGCAGGCAGAATGAAGTGCCGTCCTGTAGACGATCACTCATCGGATGGCCCCGAAGTAAGCTGCTGCTGCTGTGCCCAATGATGTTCCACAGAATACGCCTGAGGCATAGCCGGAGGTGCAATTGCCTTGTTGAGAGGAAGGATATCAACCCACGATCTACATCGGGAACTGCTGTACGGTAGAGTGTGCCTGTGGATCGCCAAAACAAGACGAATAAATGAGGCTGTCAGTGGGGATGAAGCATCCGATCGAACCTGTCTCTAGCAATGGCAGTGGTCAATGGAGGCGGCCTTTGGGCCTTTGGATGGCTGCATGAGCTCCGCCACCAAAAATATATCATCCATCAGAGTGCTGTGTTGTCGACTTGGCCGTGTTACAATGGGCCTAGGGCCATCATGCTGCCGTCGTCAGGAAGTGGATTTCTCAACCTTCAGACTTCGGATGGAGACCGGCCAGACTTTTGACCCCCATTATTTTCTTTCCCTTTTGACCATTAAGAGTTTCTCTTGATAGCAATGGTAGCATTTGGAGCGGCTACCGGTTCCTTCCAGCCACAGCGGCCCCCAGTAGTGTCGGTCGCTGTCGTGATTGGTTCCCTCAGGTGTCGACCAGGGCCGGAACAGGGCCTCAAGACGGTTACAGAATGTAGCCACGGACGCATGGATTGGTTGTCAATGTCCCATTCGAGCGACCCCCAGAGGACCCAGGGAACTGGTTCACAAACCCCTGGCGCTCAAAATCTCCTAAAAACCTCCTAAAAGCGCGAGCGCGGATCGGGATGTCGACATTAACGGTAATAGCACTGCCACCTCCGCGCTGTAGAGAATCCTTCCCGGAAGCTTTTGTATCAATAGCCGCGCGGATAGCACAACGACAATACCAAGAGGGATAGGGAGGGAAAGGTGAGTTGGAGTCAGAAAATAGGCCAAAAGGCTAACGCTGCGCGGCGAAAACTATCCGGCTTTGGTCTGTCTTGCTGGCTTCAGCGGGAGGCGCCGACTAGAAATGTGGTGTGGCTGCCCACCGAAGCTCTTCAGGGAAGGAAAGATGTTCCAACGTCGTCCTGTGCCGATACAGGCGATGTCTGTGTTCCGTTGCTAGGCGAAGCATGTATGTAAGATGATGATGTCGTGAACTTGTGAAACCGCACATCCCATTTGGACATGGAAAATCTCCAAATCCAGGATGATGCCACCTCAAGGGTCTTTTCCTGTTCATTTATGCAGTCAAGCCTTACTTATTAACCTCGTCTTGGTGCTACGCCGGGCATATGTTGCGGCACTGGGGCGAGCTGTCGTGTTCTCGTGTAAAGTTGTTCGCCTGCTTCAAGCTTCTGGGCCTTGTCCTTGTCCTTTTGAACCTTGTCATGTGTGGCAGCGTGCGTCCACACCAAACAGATGCCCAGACTACCCAGCCCATTCATATATGAACCAGCCTAATCCCGTTTCAGATCTCGGTGTTGAGTTATCCTCGGTTCCTTGCTCTTGATCGCCTCCGTCTGGGGCGTATGGATGCCTGCTGGATCGACGTCGACTCACAAGACGACTGCCGATACACGAGACCGAGCTGCCGAAGCTGACACTGCCCGCTTTGCCTTTGCGCACCGTTGCGCCATTGCGCGTCGGCTGGTGTGTCTGATGGCGGGAAAGCTGTCTCGTGTGTTGTGCTTCGTAGCGAAGGTCTCGGTAAAAATGTCCGAAAGTCTGATCTGAAGATCGTTCAGGTTCATGTCTTTTTGTCTCGTGATCTGCATAGCAGTGCAACTAGCCCTAGAAAATGGCTTGCATTCCGTTGTCTTTTACACTCCGAGGTTGGGTTGTGATGCATCACTTGTTGTCGTCCTCTCGTGTCTTGGAAGATTGTAGTTGTATGCTCTTCCCTGACCAGCCAGTCCACCACCTATCGTCCAGTTTCAGTCTGTCTTTCGGTTCGAACAGGGAAGATGATAGTAAACGAAGTCGAGTGCCTCCTCAGCCGTTGAAGATCAGTGTTTCCCAAAGTAATATGGAAATCGAACGATGTTCTCCCCGGGCGAGATCCGATGAGCACAGCATGGAGAAGCTGCCAAATGGAAATGAATATCAAACTTGGGCACCTCCAGCAATTTGCACTTTGTGGGTTTCTTGCATAGCCTTCAGCTGAGGTATAGTGTTGATAGTTGATCGGCATATTGCGAGACGATGCGATTGGAATCTGCCGAGTTGAAGCTTCGTGGTTAGCTTTGGAGCAAGTAGAGACATGAATTTGTGCGAAAGAGATGAGACGACCACCTACTGTTGAACAAATGAGCGTGCGCCGGAGGTTAACATCGGGTTGATCGACACGCCATAGACTTGTTGTCAGTTGTCCCTGATGATGCGCAGGTAACTAATGGAGGAAAAGAGAGAGAGAGAAGAGAAAATTTGCCCTTATCTCAGTCAGACAAGTTCCTCTCCCTGAAGACCTCAGAAGGGAAAGAAGCTTGGGTGGGTGTCGAAAGCCAAATCCCCTGGGTCGTACCTGCCGAATATGCATGAGACACCATACTCAAGACGGGAAAGAACTCTGAACGAGCTTCACTTGGAAGACTTTAGCATTCTATCGCCCATAAATCAGTATACTCGTAGCTACCTCTAGGTAGACCCTCGAATAACCTTCCCTCACCCGTTTGCGCCACGCTATGGTATCTCACCTAACGGTGAAGCCCTCTTTGCAACCCAAATATGCCATGAAACAGCAAAACCGCTTAAACAAAGACAAAATCAAGAAGAGGAAGAAGCGCCATGGAAATCCCGGAGATGAATCCTCACCGTGACCAAGAAATCAACCTACTCCTTCTTGGCCACGCTATCAAAGTACTCCTTGATGCTCGTCGCACTCCTCCTCAACGCCTCCTTCTCCTTCTCATTCAACAACAGCTCCACATCCTGATGCGCGCCCTTGCTGTTAAGCTTGCACGGCATGCTCAGCGCCACACCCTCCACGCCGGCATAGTTACCCACTCTCGACACCGTAACCAGCTGATCCGCATTGGTAATGATCGGCTCCAAGATGCTCACCAGCACGCTGGCCACACCATAATTGGTCTTTCCCTTTCTCTGAATGATCTCGTATGCCGCCTCGCGCGTGCGCTTGCCCAGCGCCTCCATAGCCTCCTCGTCGTACGCGATGCCCTTCTGCTTGCAGTAGTCCTCCAGACGCATACCCGCGATGCTAGCGAGCGACCACACGGGCAGCTGGCTGTCGCCGTGCTCGCCGACGATGACGGCGTGGACGTTGCGTGGGTTGACGCCGTAGTGCTTTCCGAGCTCGTGGCGGAAGCGGGTGGTGTCCATGGCGGTACCCGAGCCGATGACGCGCTGGACGGGGAACCCGCTGAGCTCGTGCGCGGCCTTGGTCAGCACGTCGCACGGGTTGGTGGCCACGATCAGGATCGTGTTGGGCGCGTGCTTGGCGATCTGCGGCACGATTTGCTCAAACAGGCCGTAGTTGGTCTTGACTAGGTCCATGCGCGTCTGCCCGGGCTTCTGGTTGACGCCGGCCGTGATGATGACGGCCGTAGCACCAGCGCAGTCTTCGTACTCGCCCACGCTGACCTTGGCGTGCGCGAAGTGGGCGGCGTGTGAGAGGTCCATAACCTCGCCGAGGGCGCGGTTCTTGTCGATGTCGATGAGGACGATCTCGGCGGCGAGATGGCTGAGGAGGAGAGCGTAGGCGGTGGTGACACCAACGGAGCCGGCGCCTACGATGGCGACCTTGATGGACTGAGGTTCTTGTCAGTGAAGCCCTTGATATTGATGACCGGAATTCAGATGTAACTCACCTTGGCATGGCTCTCGATTTCCGTGCTTGGTAGCGACATTTTTGCTGTTGTGTTGTCTGTGGAAAGTGTTGATAATCTGCTGATATCTGAGGATTCGACTGGATAGAACGCTTGAGATGAGACCCGGGAGGAGATGGTCTATTTGTTGCAGGAAGCAGTAGGATGTTGTTTGGGTAAGATGACAACCTTGATGCCTTGTTGCTGATTTCCTCAGAGCCATCTTATATGAGATTCAGATTCAGGCACCGCCCGCCCATTTGGGAGGGAGCCCGATTGGGTACCTTTGCCAACATTGGATGACACCATATCTCGGTCACGATGCAAAGCTGAGTGGTTGACAAAGGGTGAGGCTCCCGTCAGATCGGCCTGTTGCAGGACTTGCGCAGCTTGACTAGTCGTGATTGGGAAACAAACAGAGTCTAGGTGGCCGTCCAGCGGAAAAGTCGCCTGATTTCGCTGTGGTCTGGGCAGCGATAAACGCCGTGCCTCACTGGTGCACTGACAGCCAAGACAAAAACCCCATCACGATCCCCTATCCGAGCCTAGCTCCCGTTCCTCTAGGGCTGCTGTACTGGGCTGTGGCGGCCTGGCCACCAGCACCAATTTGGAATCCAAGACTCGCCGTCGCTGTCCAAGTTCCACCTGCTCGGATCATTCTGATGGCACCAGGCCCTCGTGCAATAAATCAGTCGATGCGAATTTCTTCGACGTTGGCGGAAGGTTGACGAGTATGGTGCGAGTGAGTCACTGTTTGACCTTTTAGTGCGGGTATGCGCTGAAAGCTGAGGATCTGAATTTGTGGTCATACATTCATTTCGCCTCGTTGTCACCTCGTACGGGGAATGAAAGAACAACAAATCAACAAAGCATGAAAACATCATGGACGACGTGTTTGAAAACAGAAAACGCCGATTGTTCAAATGCAATTGAAGGGTATCACGACTAGAACAATCATGCAATCCAGAACCAGATCTTCTCCAGCCAGTTCTTCGGAACCGGGTCGACATCATTCGCGCACATATCGTCCATCTCCTTCTTGCCCGTCAAGACATCAATCTCACCGGCGGGCTTATGGAACGGCGTCCTGTGCCAGATCTTGTGACCGAAGTACAGGACGAGGAAAGCAGGCAAGGTGATGTACGCCGCAAGGAAATCCTTGTAGTTCCAGTCGACAAACACCTGGAATCCGTTTGTGAGCGTCAAGATGCTGATCATGACCAGGGCAAACCATGCCGCATATGGCTGACCCGGAGTTTTGAAGGGCAGTGTCGCCAAGAGTCCCTGGACCTTCAGCGCCTGACGGAATCGTAGATAGGTGATGAGAAGGACGATCCAGCCAATGTATCCCGAGATGGTGGAAAGGTTGGAGAACCAGGTGAAGACCTGAGCGCCGTTGTTGGATACGTTCAGGTACGCGAGCAAGGAGAATGCCCAGGTCATCAAGACGGCGGTATATGGGACACCGCGCCTGGTGGTTCTGGTGAAAATGGCAGGGGCTTGGCCGTTTTGGGCCAGTGAATACAGGATACGGGATCCTGAGTACAGGAACGCGTTACCAGCGGACCAGGCAGAGGTCAAGATGGCAGCGTTGATAACATGGTTCAAGCCACTGATACCGGCGAGCTGGATACCGATAACCCAAGGACTGGCGCTGGCGTCTGAGGCGCCTGAGAGCAGGTTCTTGTTATCCGAGGGAACGATGCAGCCTACGATCAAGGAGCTGATACCATAGAAGACAGCCAGACGGCCCAGAAAACGGCGGGCAGCCTTGGGAATGTTGCGTCTCGGTGCGACAGTCTCGCCAGCAGCAAGACCGATGAGTTCGGGGGAGGTGATGAAGCTGAAACCGGCGCGGATGAAGGCTGTCCAATACGCGGCAAACCTGCCAGTGGCACCAGGTGCGAGGTACTCCTTGAACGCTCCCGGGTCGTTCCAATAGTGGAATCCCAACCGCTCGTGGTTTGGTCCGCCTCCGCACATGATAACGATACCAACAATGATGAGCCCCATGATGGTGATGAACTTGATGCTGGCAAACCAGAACTCGGCCTCGCCAAAGACCTCGACAGCAATGATATTCAAGACCAGGTTGACAACAAGGATGATAGTGATCCAAGCCCAGGTGGGAACTGGTGTGTCCCAGTAGTTGAGGAGGATGGCGCCGGCGGACGCTTCAGCGGCGACAAGGATGGCGTACGCATACCTAACACCGTCACGTCAGCGTGAGTGACCCTATCGATCCCTCCCAAAAGAAACTCACCAATAATTCCAGCCAGCGGCAAACCCTAGACTGGCATCGACGAAGCGCTCGGTGAAGTAGGGTAGTGTAATGCCTCTAAGGGGAAGGTATGTGCACATCTCGCCGATACAATTCATGACGATCCAGACAAGAAGCATCATGGACAGATAGGCCAGCCATAGCGGCGCTGGGCCAACGGTGGCTAGGATACCACCCGAACCGACGAAGAGACCTGTTCCGATACTGTAAAGAAGAGCATCGTCAGCAATCAAGTCAAGGAAAACATGGGAGGTCGTAGTGGCTGGGACAGTAACGTACGCTCCTCCCAAAGCCAGAAACTGAATGTGTCGACTCTTGAGACCTCTTTGCAATTGGTGGTGGGCGTCTAGAGAAATTGTACCGTCGATAACCTGGCCTTGGTTGTTGGAAGAAGCCGCATCCAGGGCCTCGCCGCCGCCCTGCTTCTCGGCGAAGCTTCCATCGCCGTATTTGGACATGGCGACCGGATCAGAGCCCTTTTGAAGGCACAGAGACTGGATTCGAGATTAGCCGAATGCTGAGTTTGCGACACAGCATCGGCTTCGTGATGGTTGTCTTTGGTGGTGTAGCGGTCAGACGAGGCCCGCGGTGAGGGAGACGGAACAAGACAACAACAGACCAACAACAAAGAGAAGAGAGGAAGGGAGACAAAGTCTTGAATACGGACTTGTGTGTCGAGGTCAGCGGCGCTCTTATGGTAGCATTTTGAAGGTAAGATCGGCAGGGTTTATTCCATTCTTTGGAGAACATGTCCGAATCTGTCGTCTGAATCCATGGCAGCCATGCCCGAGCCCAGCACCATGTCCAGCCCCATGCCGCTACCTCTAGAGTTTATGTCCGTAGATAGGCCCTTAGTGCAGCGCATTTCCTCCACCGGCGATGCAGTGCAACTCGGTGCAGCTGGCATATTCAGGGCACTATCACGGGGCGTTGCAGTAAGGTAGCTCGACCGGGGAAGGCAAGGAATGCCACACTCAATCGGGGGCACCGAGTGGCCGGCGATAAGCGCATCTAACCATGACCTGGGATATTCTTGATCTCTATCAGCCAAGAAGCCATAGGAGTCAAACAAAAGCGGAGCCTAAATTCGGTTATGGAAGAAGATCCAATGATGGATGATACCGATGGGCGGATCAAATCCGTTGAGAGAGAATAGAGCCGTGATTACCCCGGATTTTTGGGTCCAGAGGAGGCATCCGTATCGCCGACGAGAGTGATGGTTTTACCTAACAGTAAACAGAATCAATCATGTTGCCGCCACTGCGAATTGGAGACAAGCGAGCTGACAGCAAAAGAAGATCTTTGCCCTATTTGTTCTCAAGACTTCCTTGTCGGTTTCAAGCTCTCGGTGAAGAAAAGAGGTTGGCGTGGTTGGAAAGAAAAAGAAAGCAAGAACTGCCGTTGGGATAAGGCCGGACACACCTTCCCTTTCCAGTTATCCCGTCTCCAGATGCTTGGCGGGGCAGCGGTGGGGTGCGCCGTTTAAGTCTAGGGTTTCCTGCTTCAGCGGGGATGGCCCTGGCGTGCCTGGAGATAGCGCCCCGTGGAGTCTTGGGGACGGGAACTTGGGGCCCGGCTTTAGGGCCTGGGCTCGGGGACACACGCGCTTTCTTGCTCCTTGCGGTTTTTCTCCATCTTTGGACAAAAGCTGAATGAAGTTACATGCCTCTATGAACGTCCAGTTCCAATGCCAACACCGCTTAAATGCAATGACAGCGGAATACGACGGGAGCTGATAAACTAAAAAGGCTTCGATTCCATACCAAGGTGACGAGCGGGAGCCGGAGGCTGTTCCTGCTTCTTTACAAGCAGTGAATGCAGGTGGCATGATACCCCAACTTTCCCCGCACGCAGTTCCATTTGTCCCGTCCAAAGTCGGGGTAAGCGACCACTCGGGCGGCGCTGTGCCGAATGATATCCTGAAAACATCGTGGTGGTAAACCGTTCAGTTCCAGCGACACTAAAGTGATCCGGGCGGGCAAAGGGATGACATCGACAACGATATCTCGGTGTGGGATGGGTGTTGCGATTGATACGATAAAGGCACGATACAGAAACTCCAGGCTCCACTGGTGGTGAGATTCCAACCTTCATATCGCCGGACTGATAAGACAAAGGCAATCCTTGTTTAGGGACCTGGTTCAGTCGATGTTTCTGATGAAACTATCACGAGAACTGCAAAGCAAACTTCAAATCGAGTGAGGTAGCTTTGGATGACCGACTGATAGACGGCGGAATAGCAGTCACGAATGAGGCCGTTTTCAGTGTCGAAAAGGCCTGGACTTGTGCAACACCCACAAACAAAGATGATCAGCCACCATAGCCAGCTATCCGCGATAGTCGTTCTCCATCACCCCAAAGAGAAACCTTGACACATCCAATAATCATCTGAAAATCTTTCATTCTAAACCACCCTCAAAATGCTCACCCGACTCAATGCTCCAAACCATAGAGTCACTGATCCCGTCTCGCCAATGATTGCCGCAAGTTTCGAGCCAAGCCATGTGCCGACTTGCCATGACTTTTACTCCGCAATCACGGCCTAAAACCGGAGCGGCGATCGCTCCAGAACCACCGAAACCGCGACTAACGATGATTGCCGCTGGTGCCGCTGATTATCTTATCTGATCCGAGTCATCTCCGCATCGAGACCCTTATTTACACTCACGGGAACCCTTCCGGCTTTCCCCCAGTTTTAATACAACGTAAGACTTCAACCTCCAATTCTCAAGTGGAATTCACTCTTCATTTTAACCAAAATCTAGAGGTCGACATCACGAAACCAACAAAGATGGCCAAAACAACCCTCTTCACCAACGGCCGCATCTTTCTCTCCCCCCTCTCCCCAGGCCAAAACGCCCGCCTCCACACGCCCCCCTCCTTCGCCTCCGCTCTCCTCATCCGCAACGACATCATCCTCCACGTCGGCTCCCCGCAAGATGAACCCATTACCACCGCCCTTTCAACAGAAGAAGTAGAAACCATCGACCTAGCCGGCCACTCCCTCCTCCCCGGTTTCATCGACGGCCACATGCATCTAATGATAATGGGCCAATCGCTCACCAAGCTCGACCTCGGGTCCTGCAAATCTCTTTCCGACATCCAATCCACCATCCGCTCTTACGCCTCTGCCAACCCCGATGTTCCGAGGATCTTGTGTCGCGGGTGGATGCACTCCATGACTCCCTCGGGAGTCACAGCTAAAGACCTAGACGGGCTAGACGTCGAGGGAAGAGACAGGCCGATACTGGTGGATACCAAGGATCTACACTCGGCTTGGTGCAACACCGCCGGAATCCGCGACTTAGGCGCCGAAGAGTGGAAGGATGTTCCCGGCGGTACTATTGAGAGGGATGCGACGACAGGAAAAGTGACGGGGGTGTTCAATGAAGCGGCGAATATCACCTACGTGTGGCCGTACCTGGCGCGGGTGGCGACGGTGGAGGAAAGGGTTGCTGCTATCCAGGCGGCCGTGGAGGCGTATCATTCTGTGGGGTACACGGGGGCGATTGATATGGCGATGGATGAGGGGGCGTGGGATGCGTTGCAAGAACTAAGAAGACGGTCGTCGGAGGAGGACGGCGGAAAGGAGGGGATTCCGTTGCGGATTGCGGCTTATTGGTTGGTTAAGCCGGGGAAGAATGATGAGGAAAATGTGAGGCAGGTGGAGAGAGCGATTGAGCTCGCGAGGGAGTTTAACAGTGAGACGACGCCGAATTGCAGGATTGTCGGGGTGAAGGTTATTTGTGACGGGATTATCGATGCGTGCACGGCTGGCCTGTCGGAGCCGTACGAGCATAATGGGCATAGGGAGGTGCCGCTGTGGACGGCGGAGCAGCTGGAGCCCGTGGTGAAAAGGGCGGATGAGGCGGGATTGCAGGTGGCGTTGCATGCGATTGGGGATGAGACGATCAAGACGGTTTTGGACGTGTTGATTGCGCACGCGAGCCCGGAGAGGAGGCCGCGCGTGGAGCACTTGGAGCTGTCGAGTGAGAGGGATGCGGAACGGCTGGGCAAGGCGGGCATCACGGCGTCGATCCAGCCGGTGCATGCGGACCCGGCGATTCTGAGGGCGTGGCCCAAGTTGTTGGGGGCGCACAGGTGTGGAAGGGCTTTTGCGTATCGCGAGTTTGCGGATCATGGGGCGCCGTTGGCGTTGGGAAGCGATGCCCCGACGGCTCCGCATGCTCCGTTGCCCAATGTGTACGTTGGAACGACGAGGAGGTCGTACCGCGAGCCAGACTACCAGACGACGGTGAACCCGCATTTTGCTCTAGGCGTGTGTGAGGCGGTCGCTGCGGCGTCGCAGGGTGTTGCGTATAGCTGCCGTGATGAGAACAGAATAGGAAGACTGGAGAAGGGGATGAAGGCTGACTTCACCATTGTGGACATGGAGTGGGAGAAGGAGAAGCTGAAGGAGGCAAAGGTCCTGGAAACGTGGTTCGATGGCAAGAAGGTCTGGTCGGCAAAGAACTGATTAAGAGCATCTGCGGAATCTCGTCTTGTTTTCGGATATCATAATAGCAAACTCAGCAAGCCTTGCATTTTACTCATAAGGCCAGTATCGCCTAGGCCAAATGTTCATCGCCGTCTTGAGCCCATCCCCCAGCGGAAGTCCAGCATGGTTTGTCCGTTCATCACCAGTCCCGTTGGCATGCAGGTTAACCCAAAAGATAACATTACCAGCAACCGGTCTGAACGCCAACCCCCCATCCTCATGCTCCCGCCAAAGAGGCTTCAACTCGGTCGCGTTCTTCAGCTTTTGGTCCTCGAGTCCGCCACGCCACATGGGTTCATTCCACGGACTCGGCGATACGATCGGCTTCGCATGTGGAAAGTGTGTCTCGCCCTTGGTGCAGTTGTCCTGAAGTATGGCAAAGAAACTGGCAACACGATTCCACACTCTGTTGCTGCCATCGTTAGCCAGCAGCGGCCTATCGAACCAGTCATGGTGAACGTTGAATCTCTGGCCGGCCCGGTACCGAACCAATTGCGGCGGACCCATCTCGTCCCAGCCATCCCTCAACATCGTGCCCATGAACCCTCGTGCCCGGTTCAACACGCACTTGACGGCAGGGTCGTCGCGGGGTAGTCCAGCTGAGCTTGACGTGCGGTCTTGTGTTTGCTGTTGACGGCCATACTTGGTTACCACCGATGGTTTGAACATGGGTTCGGCTGTGTCGAGAAGTGAGGTGATCTCGGACGGGGTTATGAGGTTGTGGATGTATATGATCAAGGGGTCGAGAGACACGAGCTCTGTCCTGTATGGATGGGATTCATCGCAGAAGAAGGGCTGTTGATGTTCTTCTGTAGATGTTGTGTTCCGGAAGAGTTTCAGGGGCTTTGCGAGAGGATGGTCAGGTATAGGAAGGTCGCCGACCAAGAAAGTGAGTGATGAGATCTGGGGGGCAAAAGTTTCGGACAGGTATGGCACGCTGATAGCCACCAGGGCTGTCCAAGCCGAGAGGCCGGCGACTTTTGTAAAACTTGAACGAGGCATGCTAATTTTTGCTCCTCAGTTACAAAACTAGCCTTTCAATCAGGGAGTGAAAGGAGGACGAAGGGGGCAGAAGGATTGATATGGCAATATCAACCACCAGAGCAACTCCGGTCCATATGCCGGTGAGGGACACAATCGTTTTTATTTTCTGCGCATGGTCACATCTCTCCTCCTCCCATTAGGGTATGACAGCGGAATTGAATCCAGACCTCACTGGCCCGGAAAACATTGCCGAGAACCCTGAAGATATCTCATAAGAGCATCGAGATGGTGATGATGGGCTTCCAAACATGGTTCGATGTGGCTGTTGAGTACAACAGTCCTCGTCACCGCTTTCCCCAAAGTTGCACACCTCTTGGCTCTTTTTGGACAGAGCGGAAGTTTCGACGCCGATGTGCATGCGGAGAAGTTCGTTTTGGGAGGGTGACCTTCATCTTTAGAGTTTTGGTTCTTTGGAACTTTGGGTGGCTTTGAATGCTAGAGGTACGTAGACGTTAGCGAGTGGCCGAGTGGTGGGATTGACGATCCGGGGCCGTGAATATGCCCGTGCCCTGTAAGTGGAACGCAACCGCTAATTGTTAGCGGGGAAGGTACCTGGGTACTTCGTTACCTAAGCGAGCATGACCGCCGTAAATCAGCTTGTACGCGCTATCCAAGCTTATCGGGCATCCGCTTACAGGGCAACTGCACGGGCACCTTGATGGCCTTCGCCACTGCATCCTCGGCTTCCCCTCCTCGTCATCAATCCGGCAGCGGACACTCTGTCACCGGGCATCCCACCTCCTCTTCCATCTTGGATTGTTTCTTTTGGTTAAAGGACAATTGGAAGTATCCCAACATGGCTCTTTCTCTTCTTCGACAATATCACCATCGTCCCGGTCGCAGCAATGGGCACCAGCAAGACAGCCGCCTCGAGCAGAAAGCGGAAGCAAGTCGATGATGAACCCACTGTCCCAGACACCGAAGCAGTAGCTACCTCCTCGAAGAAGGTTAAGAAGGATGAACTAGCCCTGGCGACAGACGAGAAGCGACTACGCAGGTACGCACAACTACCACATATTTTGGTCGTCAAATCCCTTAGACTGCTAGCTGACTCCCATCCAGGTTCCGCGACAAAGCACCCCAAGCATTTGCCGTCATCTACGGACGAGCCACAACCCAACGCTTTTTTGTCCTCTCGCGTAAACGCATACCAGTATGGGACAGCTTCGAAGGCTTCGAAGAGGAGGTAGAAATTGCTGGTTCGACAGGCAACATCTACACCGTGACAATTGCCCGACAGCCGACCTGCACCTGCCCCATGGGTGAGAAGAACGAGCAGTGCAAGCACATCATTTACGTGCTGGCCCGTGTACTGCGTGCCAAGTACGAGTACGTTTACCAGCTGGCATTGCTAAGCTGCGAGCTCGAAGAGATCTTTGACAATGCCCCTCCGATTGTGGAAGACGGTGACAGTGCTGCAACAGGGGAAGGTGACAAGAAGAGGAAGCCGATTGAAGGGGATTGTTCTATCTGCTTCAGCGAGATGGAGGCACATAAGCCCGAGGAAATTGTCTGGTGCCGTGCGGCATGCGGCCAGAACATTCACAAGGAGTGTTTCGAGATATGGGCGGCCACAAAACGGAAGCAGGCTGGTGGGGCCAAGGCGGAAGTCACTTGTCCGTATTGCAGGAGTGTCTGGGAAGGTGATGATGACATGGTCAAGAAGATCAAGAAAGGGAAGGTGACTTCGGAAGGATACGTGAATGTTGCTGACCAGTTGGGGATTAACGGAGAGCGAGATACCAGTACGTACTATTATGGGGGGTCACGGTCGGGATACACGTTCGGCAGGAATAGGAGCAGGCGGTACCGGTATTATTGAGGAAGTCCCAGCTTGGGTTTCAGACATGGAGAGAGTGTCGACCGCCTGGCTGGCTGATAGGTATGCCGCCAAGTGGAAAACACCTGCTCGATTTTACCAGTCCGGTTACAGACACACTTGCGAGGACTGAGAGAGAAAGGCAAAGTCAATTCTGCGTTTTACAGTTAATGGTTTGACCGGAGGAGCKCCTTGGATACAATTCATCGCYGCGCTGTTTYARTACRCGGCACTCATGAATTCAACATACAACATAACGCAGCATATGATAATTTTCGGCATTCCTCGGTTTCGGCCGCACTTAATCAACACCCTTCTACAACATCTCGACGATAAGTCCAACATGGTATGCATGGTATGGACCTTCACCTATGACACCTCAGAATATGTTCACACTAACCGCCTCCATTAGTTCTCCCGGATAAAGTCCTTCATTCGCGCAGCCAACATAATTATGCGCGCTGCATCGGCAACTCTCTCTTTTGTTATCTCTGCAGTAACCACCGTATTGGATTTCGATGGTCGTGAGGACACCGCCTACCGCCAAGCAGCCGAAACCGTCCTCCAGGCATTCCTCAATATGGATTCAGARACATTCGAATTCACTCACRKKGACCCTGACGCCAACCTTGACGTCGGCCTTGGGTCCTACCTCCTCATATTCGTCACCTATGCGGTGATTGGGGGCATCGTTTTCCTCTTGGCACGGTGGAAGTTTGGAGACCCGGGAATTCAAGAAGAACTGCGTCGATGCCCAAATCTGCCTTCTCTTTTCAGAGGCGTCCATAACAGGTTCTTGGGACGAGGGTAGATCTGGTTAAATGAAAAGGAAGTCGACGTGATGGAAGGTTTGTTCTCCCTCCATCCAATCTTCGATTTCGGTCTTGGATAAGGAGAGACTGTGATGGGCTAGAAAGGCGGACAGTGCTGCTCTATGGGGGATGCGTGGTTACCCTATTTCACCATCGGGAAAGAACGAAGAAGGAACGAGGATGGCTGGATGTTGGATTACGAATTGGGATATAACAGCGGTTTAGCTTTATCGACATGTGCAGCGTTGGGCAACAGATTACATCAAGAATAGGTACGTAGAGGTAGCGATCAATCCTATTTCCGATCAACTTTAGGCAACAAGCTGCTATTCCCGACGATATGAAAAGTACCATCTAAAAACCATGCTAAGGAAGAAAAATGCAGCTACAAAATACATATTTTCCTGTCCTTTTTTCACGAAAGAAAAGGAAGAGAAGAAAAAGAAAAACTGCATTTAGGAGAACAACGCTGAAGGAGGCGCCGCTGGACACAAACACAGCGTCACTCATTTGGCCCTCCATTCTTTCCAGCTCTAGAACACCGCGTAAGACTGCCCAGATACCTTATACCCCGACATCTCTGTCGCAGCGCTGGAGGAAAATCAACGCTAGGGTTAAAACCGCTTGGTGAAACACCCCCTAGGAAGAAATCCGCTTAGAAAGTAAAGGAACGCCGGGGTAGAAAGCAACGCTGGGTATGCAAAAAAGGCAAGTGGAGCGCTGAGAAGGAAATGGACCGCTGAGTTTGAAGGCAACTCTAAGGTGATGGGGAAAGAGAACGCTTGACTCATCATGGGAGAGTGTCCAGGAGCACCCAGACAGCCCTCCCGCAACGCTGGGGAAAAGCGACGCTGGGAAAAAGCCACTTGGAAAAACCCGCTGTGAGAGAAACCGCTTGGTAAAGATGTTGGCTATGAAGGGAAAGGAACGCTGGGTTGGAATGGAACTCTTCATGGTTACCTTATGGGAAAAGGAACGTTGGGGTGAAAACGGGAACGCTGGGAGAAGACTTACCACGGGATACTTTCCCACAACCAAGCGACCCCTTTTACCAACGGGTCCAGAACATCCCTCCGTGCGCTCGATGAAAAGCTCGGAGAAACCGATTGGTGAAGACCCGCTGGTGAAAGAGACCGCTCGCTTGTGGGGGAAAGGAATGCTGGGGAGAAAGGATGAAAAGAAGGAGAACCCGAGAACGAAGGCCAAGGGGGCCARCGGTCTTTATATGCATTTCTTCTCATGCAAGACACGGACCACGAACAAGCTCCCGGCAACTTTTAAGAGTCATCGTGAACTTCCGACAAGACGCTTCCTGCAGCTCCTCGATATGAGGCAGAGGGAGAACATGTCCATATGCAGGTCGTGGGCTTGGCGTGGCGAGCAGTGTCTGTTTGGGGTATCAGGTAGGAGTTCCGCGAAGGACATTGTGAGGCCGTGGAAAGGGAATCAGAAGGGCTCTGATTGGYTCTTTCAGCCACGATAGGGTACAAAATACGCTTAGCAAGGCCGTGTTTTAGGTGAATCGAGCACGTTATTATGCGGGCATGATGCAAAGAGCAGGAGAAATGGTCAGGAGTTGGATGACAAACTACTACTTCAGGGTTCAACGCAAGAGAATCGTGATAAGGTACGTTGGCGGACAATGGTGCTGCTACCACCGGTGGTCTGGCTGACAAAGTCGAGGTGCATCGGAAGTTGGAACGAGTCGGTGGCGACATAAGCAACCTGGACTCACGATGTTGTTGAAAGCTGATTTGGGCACGTGGGAGACTGGAAGGGGGAGAGGGTGTGGAGGGGAGGGATTCACAGGTCAAGGCAGTGGGGACATGGTGATGGAATATTTTGTACGAAAGGCSATGTAYYACAAAGGGCATGCGCTTGGCTATCACTCTCTCTGTCTATCTACACAGGTAGATAGTCCCCTGTATCAAACCATATCCCACTGGTGACCTCCCCTCCCATGCCCCGATTGGAGTCCGTAGCTATCCCGCTGGCGAGTCCCATCATTCCTAATACCATCATCAAACCCATTCAACCAAGCCCCAATAGTCGAGAACAACCTGGTCGACCTAGCTCTGAATCCACCGCGACGATGCTTGCTAGAGGTACTCTGTCCATCCACCTCCTCGTGTCGTCCATGCCCTGAGCCCACAATGCCCCACACTCCAGGCCATCGTGTAATTCTTGCCCTTCTATCCTCTACAGCACCCCGTGTCTCTCTGATTTCTTGCTCCTGCTCCTGTTCCCGGCCCCGCCTCCATTGCTGCCCATCCGTCCGCCCCTCCGCCTGTCTCCCAGGTGGCTGACCCGGTGGTAAAGGCGAAATAGGAATCTCCTCCAACTCAATAGCCGCATCACCATCCGCATCCGCATCCGCATCCCCATCGCCATCCGCATCCCCACTCCCACTCCCCTCCTCCTCCGTGATACCCTCCAACCTATCCAAAGTCTCTTTGTCAACCAGTCGCAACGTCGTCCTCGGTCTCGGCGGCAGGCTGTACTTCACCCTGGCGGCGCCAGAAGAAGAGCGAGGAGAAGGGCTTAAACTGACCGGCGAGGGAAGATCGCGGTGGTCGAGCCGGGTATCGTCGTAGATGGAGGGGCTGGAGTAGACGGAGGAGGTGTAGGAGTCGTGTTGTCTGGGTGTTTGTGTTTGGGTTTGGGTTTGGGTTGGGAGGATGGGGGTGGTCTCGTAGTGGTTGGAGGTGTAAGGGTTGGATTCGACTTTCGGTACGGGGTCGGGATGGAGGGTCGGGCTGGACGCAATATTGGAGTTGGGGAGGAATAAAAAGCCGGAGAGACGTTGTTTCTTCCACTTCCTTTGTGTTTGTTCTTGGGGGTTGTACCGGCCGGTGTTGGTGAAGGTTGCCCAGCTGTCACGGTCGGCGTCAGGGTCGGGGTCGGGAGAGTTCGGTTGAACGTAGTAAGGAAACAGATCGCGGTAATAAGGAGCATCAGCCAAGTCAATGGATGCCGATGATCGGCCTTCCAACTGGTCTAGAGCTGCACTGCGCGCTTGGAGGACGGGAATAGGAATCGGCTTGGGTGGTGGCTTGGTGGTAAGTTCCCGATTGTTGGCAAGTCCTCCTGCTCGGTATTGCTGTTGCTGGTTTCGGTTGGGATTCTGCCGCTGCCCTGATCCTGTTGCTCCTTCCCGACTTGACGATGTCCATGCGCCCCCGCCCCCGCCGCGTCCCTAACTGCGGTTTGTGTAGTTGTTGGTCAGGCTGTTCCTTCCTTGGAGCACTGCGTCGCCGAGTGAGCGTCCTCGGGAAGCGCCGTACCCGTAACCAAGCGAGCTGTCAACTCTCGGGGTGCAATCATACCGGCTTGCGCGCGGACCGGGTCTGTTTGTCGTGTCGACCCGATATAGGTTCCCAAATAGTTTGTTTTGGTAGTAGGTACCACCACCTCTCCTGCCATCGTCATCAGCTGCTTCCCCGGAATCTAGACTTCGTGTGCTGACGTGCATCCTCGGCCGTGGCCGTAACTGTCGCTCAGATCCAGAAACAACCTCCTCCAATCCCGCCACAGGAGTCTTGGACGATCCGCGATGATGGTCGCTGCCACCCACCGCACCACCCATTGCCCTAGCGCTCCATAATGCTTTGTTAAACTGCGTCTCCCGGGACGTGATAACCCCGACAGAGGCAGCGCTTAGGACGAAAGACGCGCAGACGATCAGCATAAGGACCCAGAGGAGGTAGAGCTTCGTGCATGACACACGACCGTTTGGTTCGCCAGAGAAGTCTAGGACACCAAGTGGGCCGGCTTGGATGGTAAAGCCTTCCTTTGGTTTGACTTGAGGGCACTTTGTACCGCCATCGTGGATGGGAAGGCCGAGGAGGACCGAGAAAACGCCAAAGGGGAGGAGGAAGATTAGGTCGGTGACAATGGTGACTTTGTGGGGAAAGTGGCGCCGGGAGTAGCCGGACCAGGAGGAGAGGCACCAGAGGAGGGAGATGGATGTCTGTAGGCGCTGTTAATATCCAAGCGTTTAGAGAGAAACGAAGGCTTCGAACCTACCACGATCATGATAGCCTCGAGGCTTGTTGCTGGGGGATCACCTGCTTTGGTCATGTTACCGAGCAAGCTGCCAACTGTGCCGGCCATGGTAGAAAGTGCTATGATAAGGAAAAGACGGGCAAAAAGAAAGACATAGCTGTAGAAGCATTGGGGAATAAGGGACTCGAAGTCCCGAATTGGTGTCGTGCCAGGAGAAGAGGAGCCCATGTTGATCTCATGGGCTTGAAAATTTCCAAGAAAATGTCGTCAGCGAGTGTAAAGAGGATATGGCCCAAAGAGCAATGATTCTTGATATGTGGTTCCCGTTCCTGACGGTCTGTTATTCGTGTAGGTCAGTGTGTAAAGAAATTGTTGTAAAAGAATGTGGCACGCATCCAGGCGGCTTCATTGCTTGAACGATAATATCGAAAAACTTGGAAAAAAGAACGGGGACAGGAAAAAAAGAATAAGGCATCCGCATGGTATAGACCTTGTTAAGTAGATTTTGAGCACGGTTCGAACATCCAAGCCATTGATGTGTGGATGTTTCGTGTTGCTCACGGCAACAGACGTGTTCGACGCATTGGCCATGAGTACGTGCTTTCGTGCTCGCAGTTATTGATCATTTTGGTGGCAATGAGTGATCGACTGTTGATGTTGTGATCAGTGTGTCGAGGACGTTCGAGGCTGGCTATGCATCGTCATACCGAGGGGAGGCCGAGTGCAAAGGCTTGAGTCACTGAACACCTGCTCTGTGATCCATAAATCTGTTGTTGAATGGACTATTCCAGCTCTAATGGATGAACGGTATATTAGGATGATGCTCCAGCCTTATGGTCGTTCATACCATCGGAAAAGATTTGAATGCCAGATAAACAAAGACGGCCGGAAATAAAAAGAGTAAAAGGGATGTGTCCAGCATATGATGGCTCGCAAGTGAGGTCAAATGAAGGATGTAAAGAGTTGGTAACATGTCCAAAGAGCGAGCCTCGAAAAGGGAAGCGATACAAAACCTACCAGCTAAATGCAGCAACATGTCGACTTCGAGATCGGCCTACTCATCCATGGGCAACTCGGCAGCCGGAATGGGTGGTCTGGGAGTACCACAGAAGCAGTGAGTGTATATGGGCAC
The DNA here is from genome assembly GCA_009805285.1 of Neurospora terricola FGSC 1889. NCBI lineage: Eukaryota > Fungi > Ascomycota > Sordariomycetes > Sordariales > Sordariaceae > Neurospora > Neurospora terricola. The sequence continues at coordinate 23,555 of RANZ01000162.1, read as the reverse complement.
TTACAGACCCATTCGCTCTATAACAAGCTCGCACACGGGGAAAAGAGTGTGACAAACACCGCGAAGCTGAGTGTTAGGATAATTAGATGTGAAATTTTGCCGCAGAAGAAAGCGCTGCAAGACACCCGCCCCTACCTCCAATAACATTACTCGAGATATAAATCATTGACTGCTCCGCTCCTCTTTGTATACCTGCGCACCCTCGGTCTACTCCAAGAATCCCGCTTCCGTCCCTGAACAACGACGGTGCCAGATACCCCTTGAACAACCCCCACAGCCAGCCAGATAATTAACCGAGCAGATCGTCCAACCCGTGGTTGCCGCCAGTGGCGGGCCTGCTACCGCTGGTCGGGGTGGAGGGCGCAGGAGTACCCCAAATACCAGCACTGCTCTTCTCCTTGGCCAGCTGTCCGATAGCCGGGCCCTTGGTGGTAGGCGTGGTCTTCTTGATTCCAGCACTAGCCTGCGACCAGAGCGCACCGAAGGCGTCACCGCCAGCGGCCGGCTTGGAGGCAGCTGAACCGGTGGCCTTGGCTCCTGAAAGCGAGGAACCAGTGGACTGGGTCTGCAGCTGTACCGGGGAAAAGTAGTTGGGCTGACCGGCTTGGAAGCCAGTTGGCCTGGGGGCCTGGGAGACGGGCGAAAGGGGCGTGGAGAAAGCCGAGAAGTTGGCAGCAGGAGTCGTGGTGGAGCTGGGAGGAGGAGAGATGGAGGAGAGGGCAACCATGCCGCTAAGGTTGGCCTGTTGAGGCGCCGAAACTGGTTGCGGGGCAGCAAACTGTGTGCCAGTAGAGAGGGAGGCGATTGGGGGAGGGATCGCAGAAGCAGGCTGAGTGGCGGGGGCTGCGGACTGGAAATCATCGAACTCGTCGTCGTCGTCATTAGCGCCGCCGGCTAGAGCCGCAAGCCCAGAGCCGTTGGAAGGTGCGGCAGCGAGGGGCGCGGCCGGGATGGATGGTGCTGCGGGCTCGTCGAAGGAGAACAAGTCGATTTCGGGCTCCTTTTTCTTGGGCGGCTCGGCGGGTGCTGTCGTCTTCTTGACCCCGGCTCTTTCTGTCGTGGATCGTGTTGTCCTTGCCGCGGTACGAGACGACGCCTCGCCGTCGAAATCACCTGCATCGTATTCCTCAAACTGCTCTGCCCGTGCCTGGGTCTCGCGGAAGTCGTTGTTGGAAGGCTGGCCACCAAAAACACCTCCGTCGCCATAGACTCCTCCAGAGTAGCCACCGTAGGTAGAGCTGCCACCACCGCCACCGCTGCTGCTACCGCCATATGAAGTGTTTCCGAAACCGCCATAACGGCCGCTGCTCCCGCTGGAGAAGCTCATTCCACCCGAAATGCCCGTGAACTTGCCCTTGTTTGCGCGGGCCTTCTTGCGCTCTGCTCGGATACGCTCGACATCGCTAAGGAGCTCGGCAAGTTCCTTGGCACGGTTGCGGACGTTGACACCCTGGTCTTTGCCGTTTTGGTCGATAAAATGGAATTGACGCAGCATCTTGAGGAGGGTAAGATGCGACCGAGCATCGTCGACCACTCGTTCGGAACCGTGCTTGATCAGGTACTCTAGTAGTTGAAGGGCCTTGTAGATTTGACGCCATTCTTCGGCGGACTTTTCTGTGAAGCGGCGGTAAATCATGGGCATAATCTCGTTGAGTGTTTGGCTAATAGCAAAGAGGACGCAAGTTAGCCGGGTTCGCTCGCTTTACACAAGGAGGTAGTTTTCGGAGGACGTACTAGTTGAAGGTACCGTCGGCGATCTCCTGCATCAAAGTCGACGATGCACCCCAGGGTTCATTGTTGGTGGCCTCGCGCACCTGTGTCCGCTGTCAGCTCCCGTCCCATTGTCGCTTGTCTGGGCGTAGGTAAATGGCGAAGGGCGCAAGAGAATGGTGCCAGAGTGGTGCGTGGTTACGGGCATACCTTGGACTCCATCTCGGTATAGTTCATGACAGCTGTTTGGAGCCATTGTCAGCATCTTGCAAATGAAATCACGGGTGCGGACAGGACTGGGTAGTCACCAACCATTTTGAACCTTTCGCACGCCGGCCTTGATGTCGTAGAGTGTCAGGTTGGACACGGTATCCTTGAGGCTGTTGAAATCCATCGCGTAAACGTGTCTGTCGCCGGAACTGCTGGGAATTACTCTGATGTGCCAATTGTCTGGATCTGAGCCTTGCGGTGATGATTACAAGAATCTAGCTCGCAAGGGGGTCGGGTGCTGTGGCGACTTGGTGGTTTTCCTTGTTCAGATTGATCGCTTTCAGGGCGACGTTTCACGGTCTTGTCGGGATCAGATGGACATTGGACTCTCCGCCCTGGGCGTCTGGAGCGCCAGGGTGCTGCTGAGTCGCTGACTACGCTGAACACCACTGCCGTGACGCCGTCGAAGGCCGACCCTGTGCTTGACCCGACACACTGACGCCAAGAAACCAGTGGAACCCAAAAGACTGCCAAGACTTTGAATGCATGGTCCGAGCGTCTCAGCTTCTGAAAGCCTGAATCATCAGGCAAGAATTCCACTTCGTTGCCGGGCCGGCCGACAACCTGGAACGCGGGGCGGCGGGGGACGCTCGGTCTCCGGAGCTTCGATCCGTTTTGGATGGAGTAAAAATTGTTAAACACCCGACCCGACTCCGTTCTCCTTCTCGTCTCTGGTCTTCGTTGTGCATCCATCGCCGTGTAGCAGATTTCCATCGTTCGTTTGTTCGGACTTTGCCTTGTACTTTTAGCTTCATTACTACCGACAATCACCTAGGATTTCATTCTCAAAAATCGGTACGTTATCATTTTCTCTTTCGTCGTTATCACTGGGCCTCTGCCTGTTTTCCTTGAGCCTTTTCTGTCTGGAAGAGCTCTCCCWGCCGGCTGGGAGCTTGCCCAAAGCTCCAAGCTCTAGAGCTCTGGGAGCTTCCATTCCCCGGATTTCTTGGCATCAATCCAACTCGAATGCCCTCTTTCATCCACGCTCGAGATGAAGGATGAGGTTTGTCGGTTTGACAATCCACCGCCCTTTGGTTCCTACCCCAGACATGGCCATCAAGGTCGTCATGCCGTCCATCGCTCTTGTTCGGCTTGGGGTATCGTCCATTGGCCCCGCAATGTCGTCAATGGCTGCATGGAGGGGGCGTTGACAGAGGGGGACTCCAAATGAAGAGGCAATCGCAACGTTATGAAGACACAAGCCATGGGTCTACGATTCTTTGGCCCGGGTGTCTTTGAATAGCTTTTGCCAGCACTTTAACTGCCAACTATTCAGCCATCCATCCCACACACGGGTGGTGGCATTTTGGATGTCATTGTCAGCGTCAACGCCAACCTTCTTGGAGACTCGGGGGAAGCGCCAACACCAGATGGCAGCTGTTTTACTTGTTGGTCTGGTGTTCCTGACCCAACGAGCCAATCCGAAGCCCACATGCGCCAAACATGACACTTGCAGAGGCGGCTCATACTACTCCACGTTGTCAAGCTGAGATGATTGCCCGCCTGCTCTGCTGTTTTGTCTCCCGCTGCGTTCGCCGCACTGGCAAACGAGACCGAAACAGGCCTGGCAACAGCCCGACTGCCCCGAGTCGTAGCATTCAGTCACGTGGCGAGCAGCTACGTACCTTCTCCGCCCCCCACTTCAGGATTGGCTGACCCCTCCTTTCCATTTTAGTGAAAATGTTTGGACCCCGCCATTTCTCTGTCCTTAAGACAACAGGTTCTCTCGTCTCCTCGACTTTCTCGTCATCTCTCAAGCCCACTGCAACTTTCTCCTGCGCCAGAGCTTTTTCGCAAACATCCAGCATCATGTCCAAGGTGTAAGTCCAGCCGCCTCTCCAGCTCCGCGCAAACATGGAACCTGTGCCTACCTACCTCTAGCTTCAGGAACACAGACTGACCTGCATGCTTTAGTTTCTTCGATATCGAGTGGGAGGGTCCCGTCCTCGGCCCCAACAACAAGCCCACCAGCGAGATCAAGCGTAGGTCTACTCTCCTCATCTGCTTTGTCTTCATCAATCAAGCTCAGGCAATTTGCGACGGTCGCTGGGACTTCCCCTGGACGTCTGTCGTCGTTCGCAATGAGCACCACGTCGTCCGGTGTTGCCGCAGCCCCCAAGCTCCTGAACTACCCCTCCATACTGGTGCCCCTGAATCCCCCCCCCCCCCCCCCCCCCCCCCCCCCCCGCCCCGCCCCGCCCGTCAACCGTCATGTCATGCCCATCTGATGTCTAACTCCCAATGCAGCTCAGTCTGGCCGCATTAACTTCACCCTCTACGACGACGTTGTCCCCAAGACCGCCCGCAACTTCAAGGAGCTCTGCACTGGCCAGAACGGCTTCGGCTACAAGGGCTCTTCTTTCCACCGCATCATCCCCGAGTTCATGCTCCAGGGTGGTGACTTCACCCGTGGCAACGTAAGTCCATACCCGTCCAGCAAGCTATCGAACATTGAAGATCAATACCTAACCTCTCAAAACAGGGCACTGGTGGCAAGTCCATCTACGGCGAGAAGTTCGCCGATGAGAACTTCACCAAGAAGCACGTCCGCCCCGGTCTTCTCTCCATGGCCAACGCCGGCCCCAACACCAACGGCTCCCAGTTCTTCGTCACCACCGTCCCCACCAGCTGGCTCGATGGCCGCCACGTCGTCTTCGGCGAGGTCGCTGACGATGAGTCCATGAAGATTGTCAAGGCTCTTGAGGCTACTGGCTCCAGCAGCGGCGCTATTCGTTACTCCAAGAAGCCCACCATCGTCGACTCCGGCGCTCTCTAAATTTCCTTTGTGGAGATTCTCGAGTGTGTTGGGGTTGGAGTCGCGGTACCATAGTATTCCCGTCAATGTGCTGCTATAATACCTAGATAGCTCATCAACAGGACATCTTGCGCGACACACCCTTCTTCACTGCATTGTCATCACTGTCACTTTGATCGTTGATATGAGCACGCAAACTGCTGTCTTCCCTAGAAAGTTTCCAGATCATGTGAATGTTGTCTCGTCAATACTTTGAATGCTAAACAGGTTGCCTCCAACGCCTAAATGAAACCGAATTACCCTTTCCTTTTTCTACGCCGTCGATGCAGTTCTAATGGAGACCATGAATGTTTTTTTTGACAGAAAGAGACACAGACACCTTGTAGTCGATCAAATCGAAATGACTTGTTCCTTGACCTCGTCACCATCCAGCCACTGTCTGAAATAGACGCATTTGCTCGGGCTGACTGGTCCGCCTTCCTCGCACATATCATAGACAGGGCACCGCCCACAGGGAGCCTCCATAAGGCCACTTGCACTCGGCTCGACTCCCATAAACGAGGTAACAATGCCTCCTTTAGTTGGGTCATGGTCCAGGCGTCGTTGGTTGCACGTCCTCGTATCCTGTTTGGGGATGCGCGTCACACGGTACCCCTTGCGCCCATTGACCTTGACTGGTTCTACCAATCCGTCGTAGTATAGCACGTCCACCAACTGCTGGATATCCGCCTCGCTCAACGTCGTGTTGTTCGTGATGCCGGCGTGGTGGATGAACTTTGCGATATCCGACACGGTCGGGTACGACTTGTAGCCGGCCGGGAGAGGCAGCAATTGCGGCTTGCCGGGCCTGGTCTTCTTCGCCGCTGCAGTGGTAGTCGCCGGTGCCGCCGCCGCCGCTGTATCATCGTTGGAAATCTCGCCCGCGCTACGCTTCGTGCCCTTGGAAACATCATCCGAGTGGGGAATGGTCCCCTGAACCACGCCCTTCTTGGGGATCTTTTCACGATGCTGCGCTCCTCCTCCTTGTACTCCTGTCCCTGCTGCCCCAGCGCCGCCGTGGGACGTATATGTAGATTTCTGCTTGATAAAGTCGAACACGATCTCCTGTAACTCGTTGATGAAGGCCGTATCGAGCTCGCCCTCGGTGAACCAGGGACCACCCGTGGCGCGGTCGGAGGGACGCAGGTTCGCCTTGATGTACATCTTTTTGTTGGGGTGCTCGACGTTCTTCATGCTGGCGATGTAGCCCTTTTGCTCGAGGTACTTGATGGACTGCTTCATAAGCGAGTCCGCCATGTTGAGCTTGTTCTTGATGGTCCGGTTCCAGATGCCGTCGGCCCCGGCTTCGTCGACCATGGCGTAGACCATCATTATTTCGGAGTTGGGGAGGGAGGTGTACCTGTTAGAAGGAAGGCGAGGTTAGTTGATGTGCTCGATTGTACTAAGAGAGGGGGAAGGGGTGGTGAGGGGGGACGGAGATGTGGTAACGCACTTCTTTGCATCCTCCCGGCTTCGCCATCTCCATGATAGTCCCGACGCCGTGGTGTTGCCGACAAAGAGCTTCTCATCGCAGAGAATCTGGATCACCTGCATGAGCAGACCGATGTTGTCTTGGGGAATGACCTGCATGTCCAACAGGTCGCGCTGCGTGAAGAGACGCTGGTCGGAACCGTGGTCCCTCGCCGCCTCGTAGAGCGCATCCTTGAGGATTTGGATCTTGTCGCGGTCGGCCATCGTGGGCGTGGTCCTGATTCGGGATTTCGTGTGGTGGTTCTGGTGGCCGGCACGCGACGATTTGGAGAGAGAAGGGACTCGTAACGGGATGACGACAATGCCTGACTGTCTGTAAGTGTCAATGCCCAGTTGGAAATGGTCTGTTGGTTGGATTTGGAGAAGATGTGGTGGATGGCCAACTGCAGGTCGGTTTGTCAGACCGAGCTACACTGGTGACTGGTCGGCTACGAAATTTCCCAGAAGAAATGCCCCGCCGTTCTCAGCCTTGCATGAAGGAGCATGCGACGTTTTCTGATTGGTCAATATGAACAACGCCAAGAAGGGACCGACTCTGCTTGTTCCACGAAGTTGATTCGTCAGATGTCGTCCTTCTTGTGAGTGAAGAGTCATGATCAAATATGAAGTAAACCTGCGAGCATTGATGGCGGAAGCCTTGATTTATTTGAACTCTATATAATTACAGTGATTCTTCCCCCGACTTCTAATTTGTGAACGGAACTTGAACTGTTGTACCTTCTACGAAATGCTCGATGTAAGCGCTCCTTTCAGTGGAGCACGTTCCACTTGCCGATCAGCCTTGCAGGACCACGCGGGCCGTCCCATTTCAAGGTTCTTCTGCAACACTTGTGTTGTCTCATTCTTCAACCCTCCAACCTCCAAATTCCAACGACACAGCAACTCCTCGCCGATCGAGTCATCGCATCGTGCACACGTCACCCTAGCTCACACTGCACTGTTTCCTGCCGAATAACTTTTCCAACCCGACCTAACTCAATCTCCTCATTAGATTCCTTCTGCGAAACTCAAAGTGCAACCCGAAGGATATCAATGCCCAAAATGGATGACAAACGCATTGAAGACGTTTATGGCGAAGGAACAGCTTACTTACAGGAATTGAAAGGCAACCTCTTGCCGCAGTGTATCCCATGATCAAACCAGCGACAATTTGGGCATAACCACCTCTTCATCTTCTTCCAACTTCACTCATCACAGAATGATTCGCCAGTTTGCTTGACGGTGCCTGATTCTTGCACCAAAGGGAATCAACAACGCCATACCTAAGCCCATTATGAGCGCAAATACGCCTGCCGTTATTCCGAAGGCCTCAACATAACCCACCATCTGGACCCAGATTAAAACCGAGGCTGCGAAGAAGAAGCAAACAACATTCTTTGATCCTGCATCATGCCATGATTAGCAAAGTTACTGAACCAGGAGGGAGTCATGCTGCTTCTTACCATTGACAAGCATAAGAGCATCCGAGTTCACCGGAAGCAGACAGTCCGAGACATAGGCCATGGTGATGGTCGGCACCGCCGTCAATGCTACCGAGATCATGCCATAGCCAAAGAACAGGCTGACCCAGCCCATCGTCTTTTCAACGCCGTATCCGAACACCAAGCAGCCCGAGCCGCTGATCAATAGCGGCACGATGCAGAGCCACAGTCGGCTCTCCGGCTCGTACACGCCATTGTTGCGTTTGGTCTTCCAGTCGCAAAACTTGTCAACCGCCCAACCGCCCAAAACGCTGCCGAAGATGTTGCCAATGAGTCCCGGGATGTTGATCAAACCGTTGATCATGGGCGACCAGTTATACGGCGGTGCCTGAAAAACAAAGGGATTGAGGATGTTCACGGCCACCGTCATCTCCAGCGAAATTGCATATGCAAGAAAGGCAAAGATGACACAGGGATATGACCACATGGGGAAGGGTCGGAAGAACAACCTCCAGAGGGGGGTCTCACGAGAGACTACAGGCCAGACACTGATCTCCTCTGCCCAGGACTTCTTTGGAAGATTCAGACCTGCGGGGCTCTCATCAGTGTGGCACAGAGGTGAACGAGCTCCCCGAGCATTTCCGGAACCGATCCCCTTTTCCAGATCCGAGCGACCGACTGGCCCTGGAGTCGGTACTCGACTGGTCCCCGAGTCGGAGTCAACTGGCTTTTGGCTGTAGCGAACATAAGTGGTCTCCGGCACCAGGAACACAACCGCCAAGAAGTTGACCATGATCAGAATGAAGGCCGTCCACTTATGCCATCTCCAACTGTACTTCGACACGATGAAGCCACAGATCAGCGGACCGATGGCGTTCCCTCCCGAGATGAAGTTCATATAGATACCCATCACGGAGCCACGTTCGTGCAAGAAGTACAGGTCGTTCGCAATGCTCGCTCCGAGGGCTTCTGTCGACGAGCCGGCAAACGCTGCGACGATGAGGGACCACAGCAAAGACTCAAACGTATCAGCCAAGGCACCCCACATGGAGCAGGCGCAGAGCAGGCCGCACGCGAAAACGAACACTGGTCGCTTCCCATAATAGTTGGCAATGGGAACCCAGAAGAAGTTGAAGGCGCCGAGGGTGAGGATAGGCCATAGCAGCAGGGCGCCGGTCTCTACTTGTGTCTTCCCGAACTCCAGGGAGATGATGTAGAAGGCAGGTGTTAAGCCCCCGATGCCGAAGTTGGTCAAGAAGGCGAACGAGCAGACTGTTAGGAAAGCGACCCTCTTCTTGTGCCGGCTCCACAGCAGGGGATCGTTTGGGTCGTTCTCAGATGGTTTCGGGACCAGGACAACTGGGGAGTTGTCGGCTAGGTGAAGCCGCACTGTCCCTTCGGCGGGATCGAGGTCGTGAAGACTATGGAGTACCATGATGACTTGGCGCGCTTTGTGTCCTCGTCTTCTCGTGATCAGGGCTGTTAAGGTTGTTACAACAAAGACTGTGACAACTGAACGGGTAACAAACGACAATTGATGCTTCAGGCTTTAAAGAAACGAGTGGTGATGGAAATGGTTCTCAGCGACCATGAGGGTCGAGCAATCCCTTTTCTCATTTTCAACCCATCTCTCCGACTCTCTTGTCGCCCTCTGAGCCGGTTGGCGGTCACATCCGATTATGATGATTGCTCAAAATCGACGCGCCTATACCTTACAGGAGCGCATGAACATCTTCTGTCAACGCCAGCTGATTGATATGCTCAGATCAGAAGAGTGTAATGTCGAGGTGTGAGCCTCCATAAAGTCCGTTGGCTTCCAGAAACATCAGTCCAGAAGTCTTCGGCACCAGCTGATGACAGATACGCTGTGCATGCTCTCTGGTCAAAAACGCATGCAAAAGTACAGACGATTCAAGATCATGGACCGACCACTGCTTACATACATGATGAGGTTCAATCCAGGTATGCAGGCTAAGCCAGTTCTGTATCGAAAGCTCAGGTGCAAATGACATCGGAGACAGAGTATCGCGATCCGTTCAAACTCCACCGCCTCTGTTAAAATGTGTTAGCTCACAACGCGAACTCACCACTCAGCAGCTAACAGAAACAAAGCATCACTGTAAATCAAKGCTCTTCAGCACCACGACCAAAACGCATCTCGCCCTGATCGCGCACAGCGTACCGTATAATCTCGTCAAACTCGGGTTACAGATGAGGCATAATCGTGCGGATCCTGTAGGGCTAAAGGTCTGCCAGTTGTGTTTGGCTGTATGTACGTGGCTGTAGAAGCAAATGGCAGAGCTATAACCCTGCGTTGCCGGACTGACCTGTAAACCGAGTTTGACGAAATTATATGGTATCCCCATCTCGTCCAGAAGATGATGTAATTGCGTTTATGCTCATTGGATGATCCTCATGCCCAAAGGTTGTGAGCTCTGTCGGAGACTTCGACAGTCAGTGAGATGGGACCAGCCCAGATCAACCGCCTTCGCAAAGTTCACGGAAGAGGGTTTAGCCGAGGCTTTCACTCACCCTGTAACAGGATCGTTTAACGGATTTGAACTCGTATAGACGAACTCTGCAATTTCTCGTGCTGTCTAAAATCCTGTTCTGACACAGTTGAAGCTGCATCTCTTCCAACGCACTCGCCGTCGACCTGTGAGATCAGGTTTGAGGGCTTCCACTGCCTGAAGCAAGCATCGATTAATCAGAGCAGTGACGATGGAGCAAGCATCCTCGGCGAGAAACAACAATCTGGAACCAAGTGAGTGCAGAACGTTCCAAAAACAAAAACCAGTCTGCCGAGACTGCCAACAACTGCCAATGCCTGCCAATGCCCGCCAAGCGAACATCGAAATCGTCCTTTTTCCAGAAATTGGGCAAGGTTTTGACTTATGATTGTCATTTCCTCACTCGGTCGCTTCACCGGTCGCTTGCGATGTTTGCTCGATAGCTCGTCGTCGGTATCGGAACTGACCCTCTCCGCTCTTTAGCCGTTGCCTGTTGGTTTGATCTCGCTTGTTGCCGCTGTGGGTAGGACTTAGTCTGTGAAAGAACACCAACCCCGAACCCTGCGGTTTTTTGATGGAGTTGTGGATGCCCATATCACCGATTTCACTCCACGACGGCCACTGCAATCTTTGGTGAAATCACAGGATTGCGCGGTGTTTCGGCGTAGAGGCGGCCAGTGGCATCTCATCAAACGCCAGGCGGCCGCCGTGTTGTCGTGGAAGAGGCGAGGGCCTCACTCGTTCGTGTTATCGATTTCATCATGAGGTGAGTGGTCTTTTTCTCGTTCCAGCCCTGTCGGGCTACTATTGAAATCCCTCTGCCTACCGCATTCGTTGCCGTGTTCCCGGCGCTACGGATATCGTTCCAATGCAGAACCGGGCGCCCCAAAGGTGCGCTAGGATGGTGGATGTTACCCCCTGAAAAAAGAAGCTGGGAAGAACCTGGAGAGGCCCGCTACGTTCATTCGCTTCTTGTTTCGTGGTGGATATTTGCCCCAGAGTGCCACGCCTTTTCAATTGTCTCGGACATGACTTATCAAGTCGATATCATTTCGATGCCTGGACGACTCCAAACATTCATTTCTTTCATCACAGGGGAGGCCGGCGGCCGCCAGAAGGTGACACCATTTTCTCGTCCCAGCACCAGTCAGCAATGCTCGCCAAAAAAGCATGGCTTGCATGGAGGTTCGTCTGAATGGATACGGATGAGACGCAAGGTACGGTGCAACCTCAGCATTTCCCAGGGTCGTGCACCTTGGTACCAATTCCTACTGGCTCTAGCAAAAGCCATTGTGATGATTATGGCAACCAACGAACTGTTTTCATTGGCCCTGTTCATCAAATTTCACGATGCAAGTGAGAAATGGCCCTAGTTTCAGTCCCTAGCGTCCTTCTTTCGCTCACGCAAGGCACCCTTCAAGACATCCCACACATCGTGGGAGGTGTGATTGTCAGGGGCAAGAGGTGAAAAAGATGGAGCAGAGCTGAGAGTCAGGACCATTACAAAAAGAAGCCCAACGGCCACCTCCACGTTTTCTGTCCTTCTTTCTGATCGTCATCCGGCCGCAGTCACTCATTTGCCATATCCGCAGTGCCGTCACTCCTTACGTTCCTTACACTCAGCAATCACGATCTGTTTTTTTTTTTTTTKATTCTTCTTCAAGATGCGTTTTCTTGCTCTCGCTGCCCTCGCGGCGCCGCTCGTTTCGGCCATCCAGTTCACTGAGCCCGCCGCCAATGCCACCCTTCACAAGGGTGACACCTTTGACCTGAAGTGGTCCACCGTCGATACCGACCCCACCGACTTCAGCGTCTACCTGGTCAACTTTGTCAACTGGCCTCCTTACTATGCGCCTCTGGCCTATAACGTTGAGCCTTCCTCCGGCGAGCTCAGCGTGACCATCCCCTGCGACATTGATAGCTCCTATGGCTGGCAATTGTATGTTTACCCTTTGCGTGTTCATGTCATGACATGAGAATCCCCCCATCCAATCCAAGCAAACCCCTGGGTCGCTTTCCCCCCTTCCTCTCGGGAAGTGGGACCCGTTTCAGGAACCAAAACAACCAAGAACATATAGGCTGACTCGCTGCCCCCTTTCTTCTCTTGGCGCTTTTTGTCCATAGCAATGCTATTAACGGGACCAACGTCTACGTTATCTATGCCCAGACGCCCAAGTTCTTCATCAGCGGTGGTCCCTGCTCGGTTGATTCGCCCTTCCCGACCGGGGCGCCCTCGAGCTGCGCGCCGGAGGCCACCGTCACCGTCACGGTGAGCACAACCCTTTCGCAGTCCTCCTTCTCCACTCTTCTCTACGCCAACTCTACCGGAACCGCCAGCCCTACTACTCTGAAGCCCGCCACCATTACCAAGTCCCCCCTCCCTGGAAAGTGTCCTGACACCATTGGCTGGGGCCCCTCAGGCTACCATAATCCCGTAACTCTGACCGCTATCCCTACCGGTCCCGGTGACGTCCCCGCGCCGGCCACCACCGCTCCCCCCGTCGCCAACGGTGCTGCGTTCCCGAGCAAGGCTGGCAGCACGAGCACCATCTACCACACCGTCTACAAGGATCTCTCTGAGGTCCAGGGTTGCGTGTGCTAAAGCAACATAGCTCATGCTATCATGCAAGAAACAAAGAAGGAGGAAATTTGATTGTTGAAGGGAAGGACGGATGATGGAGGAAGTTCTGTTAGGCTGAGTGTTGGTGGTTTGTTGACTTGGAAGCCGAAAGCGAAAGCGAGCGAGCGATATCTTCTATCGATGAAGGGGCTCAACAGTCACCCCGAAGCGAGAAAGGATATTTACCATTTTTTCGAGAGCACTAGCGTTTGAATGAAAACCGTCGTTGAAAAATCCAATAACTGAGTCCGAGTTTGGGGTGCGAGTGAGTTTGCGTTTGAATGCGGTATGAAGAATTGTTTATGGAAGGAAGCTCCCGGGGAGGAATATGGCAGGTTTTCGATATTTGAGAGCGAAGATCACGGTGTTTACGTGGACCACGAAAACCGAGGACATGAAGAAGCCGAGGCTTGCAGAAGCCGGGGGTCTGTCCATCGTTCCAATCCGGTCGGAAGATAGCCTATTAACGGAGACCTCGGCCGGGCAGCAGATATCATCGGATGATGTCTTGTCATTCTGGCACGTCCGGGGATTATATTGAAGATGAACACGGCCCGGACCTGGTCCTGCTGTGAGACCATCCCGGACACTCTCGGATGCCCTCCGGATGTCCCCTGGCGGACGTTTGTGGGCCCCGGAAACCTACCAACGAGATACGGCCTGGGCGAATCTGCAGGGTCAGCAATCAGCATGGTCATGGCCTGACAGCAATCTCATCCCTACAACCCCCGGAAGCAGACATTCACATGCTGAACTTTTGCAACATTTTTTGACTCTGATCCCCACGATAAAATTCGATGAACGGAGCGGCTGACTGAATCGCTAAAAGACTCAGCTATGAACTCATTCACCGACCGCCAAATATTCCGAATCACCTCCAAAGAATCATAGGCGTCACCAGTCGGTGTGAGTTGTTTGCATTGGAAAGTCGCTGTTAGTGGTAGGGAATCGGACATTCAGTATTGCACCGTAAACTCCGGTCTTATTCTTATGGACCAATAAGGTCAATCGCTGTCTCCGAAAAAGGAAAAGCGGGTGGGTCCTGACACGGAGAAAGGGCGTTGTTAAAATCTCCGGTCATCGTCCACTTTCACCCTCACTCGCTCTTACATGTTTCTAGAAAACCGATTGACATTCCAGTCTGTCATCATTTTTCTCAATCGATTATCCCCTATCTGAAAGCGATGTAACACATCTTTTGAGTCTTTTACTCACAAATTCACAACAATGGAGCAAGTTGGGCGAGAAGAAACTCCAACGGCAACGACGCACGGAGTTAGCGATGGAGGAGGAGGACGGAGTGGTTCACTAGCATCGGAGCGCGCGCCGTCCAACACGAATGCGAACTCGCATCCGACAAACGCCAAATGGGGAAATGCCTGTGCCCAGTGTGCGGCGGCGAAAGCAAAGTGTTCACGACAGTCTGATGCTCCTGGAACAAAGTGCGATAGGTGTGAACGTCTGGGTAAAGATTGCACAAACCAGGTGCACCGACCGAGGAAGAAGAGAGCTGTTCGGCCATCGTTAGTGACACCACCACTCATTGTCGTTGGGCTCTTCGCCATCCAATCTCACTAACACATATCCGATTCATAGAAAGACTGCTCAGCTGGAACAACGGCTCAATGGACTGGTCGACCTCCTCAAGGCATCTGGGGATTTGCGAGGCATCCCCATCGCAGATAGTGTGGCCTCTCACGAGGTGATATCCGCCTATGATAGTGTCTCATGCATAGCCAGAGATCGTAAGCGACGTCTTCATCATCATCAACCTTCAGAGTCTTGCTGACTCAACCTCGTTCATCCACTTAGACGACCTACATATTGCCGTTGGCGCTCCTCAAGCGTCTGGCTCCGGAAAGAGGCGAGCAAGTCTTACGCCCCTGGAAGATGACCGTCATGGCACCACTGGAGGTGGTTATTCCGACGATGAAAGTCACAGTGACAGCTCAGAGCTGTTGGGTGATGGGCCAATCCATGTGCCCAAACACTACAACTCTTGCGCCCCGTCCGGGTGTATGTGCAGAGCGCGGGGCGAGATTCGTGGTCCGTCAGAGTCAGACGAGACCATTCTCACCATCTACCAGACCCATCTCAGCCCTCTGTTTCCCTTCGTTATCATTCCCGTTGGTACGACCGTCCAAGAACTCGAACAGTCTCGTCCGTTTCTCTTCTCGGCCATTCGGATGGTGACCACCCTCACGAGCATGCGGTCGATGCGAGCTCAGATGTATCGGCTGGTCCGACATGTCTGTGAACGCATGCTCTTGCGGTCAGAGAGGTCATTGGATCTGCTACAAGGCATCCTCGTCATGATCGGCTGGTATCAGTACCATTGTCTGATGCATGCCCAGCTGAACAACCTCATACACTTGGCCGCGAGTCTTGCTTCCGACCTGGGACTGAACCGGGATCCGAAGGTGCAAGAGAGGATAAGCGTCATGGTACTGTACCCCGACGATCCAAAACCACGGACGAATGAGGAACGTAGGGCGCTTTTGGGCATGTGGTATATAGCTTCAACGTGAGTATTTCGTGGAACCGTCAGCTTACTTTTTTATACCTATGGCCTCTATGCTGACATGTAACACCATCAGTATATCCGTTGCGTTCGGAAAACTCGAGTCCATCAGATATTCGCCATACATTCAGCAGTGTCTGAATGAGCTGCAAGAATCGAAGGAGTACGAAACAGATGGGATACTCGTCCACATGGTCCAGTTACAGCATCTGATGGAGAAGATCGCTCAAGTCAACTCCAAAACCGAGTCTCCGGAATCCGTTGGAGGGATTGCTAGAGCTCCGGTTGCGGCGTACATGTCGACGTTCCAGAGTGAGCTTGACAAGATATGTGGTTCGCTCAATAAGAGTCAAAAGAACAATAGT
Source organism: Neurospora terricola FGSC 1889 (assembly GCA_009805285.1). NCBI lineage: Eukaryota > Fungi > Ascomycota > Sordariomycetes > Sordariales > Sordariaceae > Neurospora > Neurospora terricola. Next base: position 7,853 of record RANZ01000162.1, on the reverse strand, counting down.
ATGATTGCACCAACGTCTCCATATACCGCCAAACTATGCTAACATACACACCAGAATATCTCATGGTCTATGTACATTCGGCCAAGATGCGTCTCTGCGAGCCTCCCGTCATCGACGCATCTTTACTGGCCAAGTTCTACAAAGACCTCACTGCGCTTGACGACAGCACCCCATCGGCTCTTGATCTCTTTTACCGGGTAAGCAGTGGGGTACGAGAGTGGTTCGACCATTGGTTTACCGTACCCGTATCAGCGTACTTTTACCTACCGGTGTCTGTTATCTGTCAGATCGTCTACGCCGTCACGATGCTTGCTCGATGGTCCAAGATCGTGTCCCCCATCAAGCCATTACCGCCATCACAGAACAGGAACACCATATCCACGACATCCCATCCTCAGCAACCCACTGCCACAACATCTTACTCTTCAACACCTACCTCAACACCCGCCTTCGTACCTACGCCCTCTCCTCACTACAGCCGATCATGCGGCTACGGCGCCGGCCCACCGCCAGACTTCTCACAACGACCACCCGCCACATCCTCAACCATCAGCACCCCCGCCCCCGCCACCCCCGGTCCCGGTCCCGGCGCACCATCTCCATCCATGATCCCCAGGGACATCTCCGGCCCTGTCTGCTCCCGCGCCACCTCCACCGAGCCCACATCCACAACCACCCCTAACACCACCACCACCACCGAACATCCAAACGCCACCAACCCCAGCAACAACAACAAAACCAACAAAAACAACCTCCTCTCCTCCGTCCGCTGGCGCGAAACCACCGACCCCCAACTCCCCACCATCGTTGCCATGCTCCAAGAACAACTCAACTCCCAGCCCGGTCTGCGCATCGACATCACCGAGACCATGACCCAGCTCGGCGCCCGCTTCCAGCAGGCCAGCGACGACATGAAGGAGGCGAGTGGCGGCGAGCCGGATAACAACATGTGGGAGGTGAGTGCTAAGGGGTTGGTTATGACTAAGGCTAAGTTGGAGAGGTTTGCGGAGTTTGTGGCTCAGGGGGGGAAGCTTGATGATGGTCAGGGGAAGGGAGAGGGTGAGGGGAGGGGAGGTGGAGGGGGAGATGGAGATGATGCTGCTTGTTTGAGACCGGGGACGGGGACGGGGACGGGGACGGGGACGGGAGGTGGTGGAAATGGGGGGAGGAGGGCAGCGAGCAGTTTTCCTTATCAAGAAGGAGGAGGAGGAGGAGCAGGAGGTGGAGGTGGGGGAGGTGGAGTAGGAAGTGCAGGTGCAGGAGGGGTTGAAGCTGCCTCTGCGCGTACCTCGGCGTCTGGCTCTGGCTCTGGATCCGGAGAGAGATATGCCCAGGCCAATTTGACACGAGCCGGGGAAGCAGCAAGAGAAGGAGGAGGAGCTATAGCAAGCGGCAATGTCACTACCACACAGTCACAATGGCTGGCCGGTCAAAGCCAAAACCAAGGACAAGCAGAAGCACAAGGACAAAGCATGGGGGCACCACCAATACCGCAGCAACATCAACATCAACCACCACCTCCTCTTCAAGGGTCCTATGCAGGAGCAACAACCTCAGCACATCCTATGAATGGTGCGAATATTCATAGCCTCGCGGGGGTCCATGGCGGGGATGCCGGATATTCCTCCGCTATGATAGGGGCGACAGGAGGAGGAGGGGCAACAGGAGGAGGGGCAGGAGGAGGGCAATGCAACAATCTGCTTGCCACGGAGTTTATGGATCAACTGGCTCCTTGGCTTTGGTACTACGGCGTTGAAGACTGGCCGGGGGCAGGACCGGGCGGGGTATAAGCCGTGGAGGTATGGGTATGGGTATGGATATCGGGTATGGATATCGGGTATGGATATGAATACGGGTATAGATATTGGTATAGCTTAAGGGAACATACACCACCTAGGTACCTGTGTACCTATGGGAGAAAGGTAAACACAGTGGCATTTACGGTAGTTACATACACAGCTCTTTTCCAGGTGGTTGCCAGACGTTGATGGAGTCATATAACAGAGCCAGCCTCCCCTTTCTGGAAGGACTTGCGCGGGTAGCATACACATACACATACATACAGCCCAGTGCTTATCGTATTTAAGAGTATCACTCACGGGTGTGGCGTGGCGTGATCTAACCTGAACATGGTTGTTGATCGACGGAAGCACAAGAGAGGAGTTTCTACGTTGACTACGACTATGGCATACGACCCTGACATGGAAGCAACGGTAGGTACGGTGGGAGTGGAAGTGACATGGATGGAGCCTGGTTTCAGCGAAAGGCAAAGTTCTACATCTGGATACTACATGGAACGGGCTGGACAACACTAGAAACACTCGACTGCAACGCGGGATATCAGTCAGTCAGGCAGTTGCAAAGTTGCAACAGGCCGGCAGAAAAGAAGGAATAGTGTAGAGACAAGCAAGGCTGGATAGTATGGATGGTACGTAACACAAAACGCAGAGTAAGTAAGAAGTTGACGTGATGCTTACGCCGAAGTCCGGACAGTGGCTCAGACAAAACTCGGAAGAGGCCCTGCGATTTCTTGAGACCGGTTAAGGTAGCCCGATGACAGAAAAACGCCGACGGCATGTTTTATCCCATGACTCTTGTCTGTATACTGTACAAGGTCAAGAGATCTCTTGGAATATGACCGGCCTAGCGAATCCTCAGACAATTCTCGAAGCAAGAGATCACTAAATGTGATGCTCCTGCATCCACCCATTACCCACATGGTACCGTATCTCACCTAGCAAAATGTGACGGAAGCTTCAGCGAAAGGGCAACGCACATGAACGACCCAATATCTCTCCTCAACTCGAAGGATTCTTCCAGCGAACAGCCAGCCCGCATGAACTGTTCACAAATATCACCAATACCCAATCGATATCCCATGTATTGCCTCCTTGGCAAACCGTGTGGGCTGGAGCCAGACTGCCAGACTGCATTCCACTTGGCAAACGCATTGGCAAGCCATCAATGCCACCAAATACGGAGGCTACCAAACAGGTAACTGTAATAGTGAATGAAACCGATTTATCTTCACATGTGGAAGTTTTTACGTACGGGCATTGGTAGGTAAGGGCAGCCCGTGTACCTAAACTAAGTAGAGTGGATAGGAAGCTCACCTCAAATTCTCAATAAATCTGTGGGTATGTATCCATCAAGAAGCCAGACCGGCGTGGAACACAATTTGGAATCCTTAAACTTGGCCTTCCAAACATGGCCCTATCCTATCATGAAAAGGTCAAAGGAAATCATTTGCCGCTTGGAGATGGTACTCCCGCGCTGCGACTGCCAGTCTGCAACTCTGTTCACTCATCCCACTCCACCAGGGTCGTCTCCCCTTCTCCTCTGCCGAGACGTACATATTACGCTAGGGACGTTCCGCGTGGAGTAGGATCGGCTCTGTGAACGCCAACGGGGATATGCAGGACATTCTACCGGTCGGTCGCCAAGATAGGCCAGAAAGAAGAAAAAAAACCGTCGATACGACGTCAAGGGTGGTATTAGAATCATGAAGCCTGGAAGCTTGGTGGTGAACTGTGGGTGACTGTGTGGGGTATAGTGGATAGTAGTGGTGGATAATGAACTTGAAGATGGTTACTGAATGGAGTAGTAATTGAGGAGTTGATGGATCGAGGTAAGGAGGACACTACTACATGGAGTATCAATTCATGTTGTGTAACTGGTAAAAACGAGGGCTGCTACATGGAGTATCAACTGTGGAATCGATACGGAGGAGGACTACTACATGGAGTATCATTTGTAGAATGGACAAGGCAGACTGTCGGATGGGAGGCAAAAGACTGACAAGGCAGGGACGCAGGAGCCGTTGTGTACATGTATAAAGACGGGAGAAGTTGGCTCACCATCTTCGAGTGTTCTGGTCGATGTCAGTCTTCTAAGTGGCTTTTAAGTGTTGAGTGAAGACTCAACAGGCAAAGTTGGACTTACTACTCCCTCCTTATCCCTCTGAAAGGGCTTCGGAATCTTTGTTCAATCCGTGAATCAAACCCCAGGGCAACAACCAGACACAATGCCCGTCATAGACAAGCTCACCGGTGCCACCGGGTTGTCAGGGCTACACCTGCTTCTCGGCGCCGTTGGAGTCTCTGTAAGACCATCCATCACCTCTTCACTCCATCAGTCAGCCCGGTCATCTGAACCTCCTCATCGTCCTTCAATCCTCACTACCCACCGGTGAACAAAGAACCTCCACTAACCTCCAACCTCCCACCCAGATCCTCCTGTACATCACCGGCTCCGCAATCTACAACGTCTTCTTCCACCCCCTAGCCTCCTACCCCGGTCCCCTCCTACATCGCGCCTCCCCCATCCCCTTCGGCATCCGCCACACCCTCGGCCTACAAGCCTTCCACACCCAAACCCTCCACGACAAATATGGCCCCGTGGTGCGCATCTCACCCAACCACCTCTCCTTCACCGACGTGCGCGCCTGGCGTGACATCTACGGCCACATCGCCGGCAGCCGTTCAGGCACAGAGGAGATGTCCAAGTGCAAGTCCTTCGCCCACCCCGTCGACGACCAGGCACAACACATCATCAGCGCCGGGCGCGAGGAACACGCGCAGCTGCGCCGGGCTTTGGCCAACAGCTTTTCGGACGCGTCGATGCGCGGGCAAGGGCCGCTGATCGGGAAGTACATCGACTTGCTGATTCACAAGCTTCATGAGCAAGGGGAGGAGGGGAGGGTGCCCCTTAATGCTACATCGTGGTATAACTGCGTGACGTTTGACATCACGGGTGACTTGATCTTTGGTATGCCGTTCGGAGCGCTGGCTGGGAATGGCAACCATCCGTGGTTGCAGTTCATTTTGGGCAGCTTGAAGAGCCTGGCGCCGCTGGGGGCGTTGAGTTACGTGGGACTGCACTGGGTCGTTCAGGTCATCTGGAAGATGAAGGGCGCGGAGGTGTTTAGGAAGAGTATGGAGAGCGTTGATCTGATGTTGAAGGAGAGGTTGAAGATGCCGGTGGATAGGAATGATTTGTTTGAGGGCTTGGTTCAGAGGCAGGAGAAGCTTGTAAGTGCTCTTAGTTTCGCCCCTTTCGGTTGTCGTTTGTCGTTTTTCAGGCAGTTGCGTTTCAATCACACGGAATTCGGCAAAACAGCCAGCCCTACCCGTCGGAAGATTTCCCTTTCCGCGTTGATGACGTGCATCGTGTTGGTGCCAAGGTGGCACAACCGACAGCCATCCGTCAGCATAACGTTCATCCGTCCCCCCCCTTTGCGAACCAACACCATAAAGCTAATTTCGAGTTTTCAATTAGAGCCTCAGCTTTGAGGAACTTTCTGCAAATGCCTGGGTTCTTGTCCTGTAGGTTATCCCAAACTCCGACATCGTCTGACATAGCCTACCTGATACTAACATATGTCAACAGTGCCGGCTCGGAAACAACAGCAACTACCCTCACGGGCGCAACCTACCTCCTGACGCAGAACCCCCAGGTCCYCAAAAGAGTGACCCAGGAAGTCCGCACTGCGTTCAAGTCCGTCGAAGAAATCGACATCAACTCCGTCAACAAGCTTACCTACATGCTTGCGGTGCTAAACGAGACCCTGCGTCTGTATCCTCCCGTGGCATCGAACTTGCCTAGGGTTGTGCCCCGTGGAGGAGCCAAGGTTTTGGGAGAGTATATCCCTGAAGGGGTGAGTAACGCCTGTTTAACCCAACCGTTTGTCATCAAGAACGAATACTGACTGAATGACTAACACACAGACACTCGTCGACATCCAGCAATGGGCCATGAACCACAGCAAGGAGAACTGGGTCGACCCCTGGGCTTTTAATCCCGCTCGTTTCCTCGACGATAAGGAGACAGCTAGGGAGAAGGGCAACATGCTCGACGCTTTGCAGGCATTCAGTGTCGGTCCTAGGAACTGTATCGGCAGAAAGTAAGCATATCTCGTCCTCCCTGTCATCTCAGATGTCAATGGCCCTGTACTAACCGCAGGTTACACCTGGAATAGCCTCGCGTATGCTGAAATGAGATGGATTCTTGCCCGTATACTTTTCGATTTCGATCTGCGGGGGGCCCCGACTACCCAGAAATGGATCGAACGGCAAAGGTCGTATGGTCTCTGGGGCAGAATACCCCTTGATGTGTACTTTGAGCCTGCGAGAGAGAAGAAGTAAGGGAGGTACTTGGGTACAGCAGTGTCGGTAAAGTACGATCCATGGGGTTTGGTAGAGGCTTCACTTTCCAGTCACTTGGTGGAATGTAGTAGAAATAACGAATGAGTCCAATGAGATTAGTTAAGACTGACTGACTTCATGAGCCGTTGCCACCACCTCATGCATAACATCGTGACTTCTCCGGCTCCCATATCTCCCTTGCACTGCTACCCTGTTCTTGCCTCCATCACGAATCCTGTAGATCAGTTCTCCCTCCGACTACCCGTTGCTATGGGAGCTTTCTCAACAACAACATCCGGATTTCGGCGCGGGGTACCGACCAAAGCTTTCATAACATTGAAAACGGCGGGACGGCTGAGTAGAGACGGTTGGTAGGCCTTAGGCAGGAATGAGATGTCCCCAGAGTGCCCAGACGAGGTCGTAATGGTACTTTGGGTTCTCATTCTCCGAGTCCCAACCGTGCCTACGAAGTCTTTCGCGAACATGGGGTTTCGAGAGAGTCCTGCAAAGAGCGTACTTGGCCACAGCTCGGCCGACGTTCCAGGTCTGCCAAAGTCGCCGGTTGTTCCTGTCCGGCTCGGGGATGTCGGTATCGAGGAACACATGAAGACCCTCCATCCTTAGAAAGTGTCGGATCGTGGTATCCCAACTCTCGAGGTTGTGGTGCCCGTCCCCATCCAGTTGCACCAGAGCATGCGGCAACGATGCCAGCGATGCCAACCGTACCAACGATGCGATCACATCCCTGGGGGGCCTGCCACAGTACCTGCTGCTCATCGCTGAAAGGCTGTTTACCACTTGGCAAGTGGTTGTGTTGGAATTTCCAGTTGAACTTAGAAGAATGGAGAGAAAAGAAAGAGGAAGGAGCCCAAAACGCTTGTTTTCGGGTGCTCAACTCGAATGAGGAGATATTGCTTGAGGGAGGTCACTGAGCTTTACACCAGTCAGCTGTCGCGTCTACGGAAGTGCGCGATGAGGGAGACGCCGGTTCTCGCTTGCCTAGATGCATTGGAGAGAGAAGTAACGGAAGGGTAGGCAGTGATCGGCAGTGGTCTCGAGAACAGTAGGGGTGGTGAGTTGACAATCGAGAAGGAGGGGGAAGCGCAGCTTGAGTGGACTGTACGGTGGCCCAAGTGTGACTTAGGTCGGATAAAAAAAAATTCGTTGAAAATAATTCCGTGCCAGGTGCAGGCACTAGGCTCGCACCAGAGGGTGATAATTTAGGCCTCAAACTGATAACCACCCTCGCCGGCGGCATTCAGTAACACTCGAATCCGCGATGCAACTTCAGTTCCAACTCATTGAAAGTAATAAAGCAATGAAGCAATGAAGTAATGAAGCAATGAAGCAATGAAGCAATGAAGCAATGAAGCAATGAAGCAATGAAGCAATGAAGCAATGAAGCAATGAAGCAATAAAGCAATGAAGCAACCAAATTCAATAAGAGTCAACCGGAATCAATGAGAATCAATGAGAGTCAATGAGAATAAGAGTCAATGAGAATAAGAGTTAATGAGAGCCACGAAGTGCCAAGATTTAGGGTGACAATGCAAATGGACCCTGGTCCTTCTCCAAATTTTGAACCTTGATGAGTTGGGGTAGGGTAGTGACGGCAGCCTTGCAGCTGTGCCTCTTGACTGCCATCGCAACTATATAAGACCACTTGAGCGACCGAATTGCCAGCTTCGGTTACTTGTATCCTTTTGGAAC
>RANZ01000161.1:0-65682 GCA_009805285.1 Neurospora terricola FGSC 1889 | reverse complement strand
CCCGCCTTGCGCAACACCGTGTCAAGGCTCCAGTACCTACGCGGGGAGGCCGGGCACAGCCGGAGCCTGGGCCGTCAGCCCCGGAGGGGCATTGTTATAGAGTCACGTCGTCGCGGCGGCGTCTTTTTCCTGGAATTTGAGACTGGCTGACAGCGCGTAAAGGGAAGTCGAAGAAAACTAGAAAAGCAGGACAGCGGCCGGTACGCTAGCGATATCACTGACCAAGTAAAATCGATACAGAAAACGCCAACCGAAAAAAGCAAGTCGAACAAAATGGTATCACAACAACCTGTCGTCCGGGTGGGCGTCGCGGCGATCATCAGAGATGCGGAGGGGAAGATGGTGGTGGGAGTGAGAAAGGGGTCCCATGGATCGGGTACGTACCTCCTACGTCTAGCCATCCTCAACTCTTTCCCTTTCCCTGTCCGTTTCACGGACTTCACGGACTTCATCGCATATCACATGCCATAATGGCATTCGTACCTTCTTAACAGCATCACTTTGCTTACACGGACACCTTCAACTGGACAACAGGAACATTGCAATTTCCCGGTGGCCATCTCGAAGTCGGTGAGAGCATCTTTGACTGCGCTAAGAGAGAGACGCTTGAAGAGACCGGCCTGGAGGTCCGCGCTGAGAACATGAAGGTTGTGACCTTCACCAACGATATCTTTGATGCGGAGAAGAAGCACTACATCACTATCTTTGTGTCTTGCCAGAGAAACGATGAGGAACAGCAGCCTGAGGTGAGTCTTGCCAGCCAGTTGTCCAGACTTTGGAGGAACGTTTAAGCTAACCTGGCTGTCTCCTCCAGATAAGGGAGCCGGAGAAGTGCGAGAGCTGGACGTGGAGAAGTGAGGCTGAGCTCAGGGAGTTCATGGCCACCGAGGAGGGCAAGCAGCGACTCTTTTTGCCCATCGTCAACTTGTTCAACGATCGCTCGTTCAAGGAGCATGGCAGTCTGACGGCTTTACTTTGAGAGGGTCCCTGGCTGGGGAGTCACATATCCGACTGCAGCGCATTTGTCCTTTGAGACAGTAATATGCAGTTCGCTATGATGAGAAAACAGCCAGCTCGTGTTGTGTTTACATCCGAGTGGTGGTCATGGCCAGAGAAAAGGGGGAGGGCCCGTGCGCTTGGTGTCCATAACGTCGAGCGTTGACGCTGATCCAGGGTTTGAGCGAGATACATCTGGAGTTCTGGGGTTCTTTTTTTGTTACAGCTGGATTTGGCAATCAGTTCCCTCCGAATGAAGTTGAGGATGCGACGGCTCGGGTGGATATGGCTGATATGCTATGGTTTCTTTGGTGCACTTTCTGTTCTTCACTTTTCACCCAAGCCATCTCCACTCGTTCCGCTCACAGCCTAGACGGTCTTGGGACGGGCCTAGACGTGACCGTATTTCAAAGCAAGCATTGCCCATTCCTTTGAGAACCTCGATGTTCTGAATGGCTGTGGATCCTCGTGTCCGTCGTGATGTGCAAGACCTGTTGGGCAGCGCAGAGCACGTAGGGGTTTCTCAATCCCGTTTGAGTGTCTGGTGGACCTTGCTAACGTGTGCCCCTCCAAGAAAGTTCAAGGCCAAGCGGACTTGTTACCCATGTTGTTTGATATCTGCACTCGAGGCAAGTTGAGTGTTAGCCGCTCAAATAATATCTCATTCAACATTGTCTTGCTTCAAAGACTCGTTGAGCCGCAAGCTTTCGTGTCCAGGAGGGGGCTCAGGGGGGGGGGGGGCATAGACTTGTAGCCAGCTGAGCTTCCCTTCTTCTCACCACCTTTTCATGAGGCCTGGCCATTGAAGTAGACGAAGATAACCTCCACTACGCAATAACGGAGAATTTTGACCAAAGAAAAAGACGGTGAATGAATCACGCAAAAAGAATTTATCGCAACCGACCCGTGACACCGCAGAGATGAAGTGTTATCCGATAGAAAACGAAAAGAAGGTTAACGGCGAACGCCCCGCAGTGCCACTTTTGATGCTACATCATCCATACCGGTCGGCTCAGGTACGTACACCGTGCAGATTGCATCACTGAAAATGTTTCAACCAGGATGACCTCTTTTTTTTTTTTTTCTCTGTGTCGACAGCACGGGCCTTGGTCCAATTCGACAACCGTCATTTCTTCCTTCTTCATACCAAGGCCCTGAGTCACCAAGATATCACGGTCTACTTACATAGATTATACTTTTCGATAGAGCTTATCATTGACCGCCCTCTTTCCGCCTCTTTGGAGAACATTAAAAGGCGCTAATCCGGACAGGTCGGAGGACTATCAGACCCCTCGTCTGAGAATAGTTTCGCTTCTGGACTTTGAATTTTTGACCTGGTCTGCGATCCTCGGACAGCGTGTTGCAGACCAGCCTCTACGCAATCGCCCTGGCCCTGAAACTGGCGAAAACTGGAACGTGCACTTTCTTGTTGTTCTACGGGTTTTTCATCTTCTCAACATCCATCATCCATGCTGTGCCCGACAAATTGTGGACGATTTCTGCATCTTTCAATCGATTCACCAGCACACGATGTTGACTGGTTTAGCCAAATTAGGTTAGCCCACCTCAGGAGGAAGCTCCGAGTCCCTTCTAACAGGGAGCCAAGACAGGCAAAGCAGCTTTAGTTAAGGCAGTACCTGGCACTTCCTATCATCCCCACAAAAAGCAAAAGATCAGTCACTTTTCGCCCCACCCAGTGTGTCCCGACAGAGCTCGAAGAGGACTGGAACTGCAGTGGCTGCGCTCCCGTCTGGCGGCGTTGGTGCCGTGAGTGCGGGTTGTGAGTGGTGAGTGGCAGGATGCAACTGTCCAGGTCTCTTTCCGTGCTTCTGCTGTGCAAGGCCTGCTGCCACTCTTGCTAGGGTCACACTCATTCTCGTCGATCTAGAAAACGCCCACGGCTTTCATCATCCACGGGCCACACTCTCGGCTTGCATACCACACAAAAACGAACGCCCAGTGCATGTTCCCCTCCATCCCACCATTGCCCTGCCCGCCCTGAATGCTCCTCCACCGAACTCCTTCGCCACGGTGATTTTGTCATCGAAAACCCCATCTTCGATCCCCTCGCCCAGCTCCTGGCACCACCATTCCGCCAATTCCCGCCTCTCGCAGAGACCGACTCCAACCAAAACCATCAAGTCAGCAGGAATATCCAGCTTGGATTCCACGTTGGCGCCATCCAGGACTGAGCTCTTTTCTCCTTCGACTCGAACCCGCGGCAGGCAGTCGAGCCATTAGTCGGGCTGCCAGTCAAGTCAGGCAGTCAGCCAGCCAGCCAGTGCAGTGCTTCGTGGAGCTTCATCGTCCGAGTCGGGACGTCTACACCGAATCCGTCCTCCAACGCTCGCCGGGCACTCAAAGCTGCGCCATCATGCCTATCGACGACAGCCAGAGCGCGATTAGCGTCGCCTCGGAGGGGAGTCCATGTGTCGACCACCCATCCATTGGGCCCTCCCACGATAGCTTCGACATTCACCAACATCATCTTGTCGCCCACCACCCGCCACCGGGCGCTTCTGTTTACCCCCCATCGGCCCCCTTTTCCGGTGCTCTGAACCCTCGGAGTTGTGTAACATGTCGGAGACGCAAGGTTTGTCTTTCGTCCGCTCCTCACGCCCCGTGCCGCCTCGTCCTTTCCGGGCCCGTCTGCATGTCGTGGACCCGCTGACACCTTATCAGGTTCGGTGCGACAAACATATGCCATGCTCCAACTGCCGGAGAGCACAGATTCCATGCATCTTCCCGGCTCCTGGTCGGGCGCCGCGGCGACCAAGACCAAAAGACCCGAATGCGCCGTCGAAACAACCTTCGAGCGAGCGGGAGCTGGAGCTGATGAAGCGCCTGCGAAAACTCGAGGGAATTGTCGAAGAACTTAGCGGTCAGATCGAACTTGAGGCGGTGCGACACCCGTTTAGCTCCAGTAACTCTCCTGAAGGCATGGGAGCACACGATGCGGACGGCCACGCGCCTGGTGCAACCCGAGCCGGCGATAAACCTGGAACCCCGAATGGAAGCAATTTTGGCAAGAACTCGCCCTCCACTGGAACCGGTATGGGCACAGATAGGAGTGGCGCGCATGGTCTGCAGACACAACTCAACAGACCTCCTTTTGGCCCATTAAGGAGGATATCATCAGACATCCACAAACAGTTTGGTCGCTTGGTCCTCAATGAGAAGGGTGTCACCAGATATGTCAGCAGTGGATTCTGGTCTGCGATCAATGACGAGGTAGGGCGTTCCCTCCTGTTACTTCCCCATGCATAATACTTACCCAGACACAGCTCGACGAAATCCGTCGAGAAACAATCGATTGCGGCCACCATGATTCCGACGACTCCGAGGACGAGGCTTCTCCCGAATCCGTTGACCAACCCGTCAGCCATTCAGATCATCAGTGTTTCATCTTCGGCTACCGCTCCGCCGATGTCGACTTAAGACCCCTGCACCCGCTCCCGTCGCAAATCCCCTTTATGTGGCAGGTATTCCAGGAAAACGTCGATCCAATACTCAAGGTGCTTCATGTCCCTTCGATGACCAAAACAATACGCCACGCCCGGAACAACATGGACAGCCTCACGCCTTCGACCGAAGCCTTGATGTTCGCCATCTACTATTCTGCCGTTGCCTCCATGGATAAAGATGAAGTATGCCCACCCCTGTTACTCTTTGTTTTTAGTCCTCTTCTCACACTGTATAGGTCAAAATGAACTTCGGCGCCGAAAAGGACTATCTCGTACAACAATATCGATTCGCTGTTGAACAGGCCCTATCGAGAGCCAACTTTACGACGACGCCCGATATCACCCTCGCCCAGGCATTCCTCCTCTTCCTCATTCTCGTTCGCCGCCACGATGACACGAGGTTCGCCTGGACCTTGACTGGCCTACTTATTCGCATCAGCCAGGCACTGGGCCTTCATCGTGACGGAACGAACTTCCCCAACATCAGCCCCTTCGAGGTCGAAATGAGGCGCCGTATCTTCTGGGCTGTATGTGTCTTGGATCTCCGCTCTGCCGAGGACCAGGGTACCGATCTCACTCTCGTCGACCGTACTTTTGATACACAGCTTCCTCTTAACGTCAACGACTCCGATATCTCGCCAGATATGAAGGATTTCCCAGAGTCACGAGACGGGCCGACGGACATGACCTTCTCCTTAATCCGGTACGAGATTTGCACTGTGGCGAGACGTTTGCACACGGCATCGTCCGCCATGGCGCCTGTCTGCCCGGGGGATGCTGCAAGCTCGCTAGAAGAGCGAGAGGAAATGCTTGCCGAGCTACACAGGCGTGTTGAGGAAAAATACCTCCGGGATCGCTCTTGCCTGGATAATCCCATGTACTGGGTGGCTGCAAACATTGCGCGAGTCATGGTTGCCAAGATGACCCTGGTGATATACCAGCCCGTGCTATTCCCAGGACCAGACAGTGAAGAGTTGTCGGATGAGCTACGGGAACGTCTCTTTAACTCCGCTATCGAAGTATTCGAGACGAACCACATCCTTAATACCGACCCAAAATCCAAGCCATGGAGGTGGCTATTCCAGACATACACACAATGGCAAGCCGTGGCGTATCTCCTAATCGAAGTTTCGCACAAGGCTTGGGGCCCTGCGTCAGAGCGCGCTTGGGGTGCTCTGAACTCGGTGTATACAGCACCAAAAGAGTATGAGCTTGAGAAGCTTGCATCCCATACAGCTGTTTGGCTCCCCATCAAGAAGATGTACTTCAAGGCCAAGAGGCATCGTGAAGCGGAGACCGCCCGTCTTCGTGCAAATCCTCAAGCTGCTATGCAGCTCGAGCTGGAAGACCAGTCCAGACCCGCCCCGACCACTTTCGGAGCATTGTCAGTCACAGAGGAGATTAGCATCACAGTGGCCCTTGAACGCTGGAGGAAACTCGTCAATGCGCCGCCCTTACCAGTTGAGCCGGTGCCACCCCCGAGGCAGCCAACGCCCGAGATCCCACAGACTGTACAACAGCAAACCAACGAAGTTCGCACCAATGACAACAGCCACCCTACAGAGAATATGGGTGTTCCAAAACCGGAGATGATGGACTTCCTAGATCCCACCATGACCAACCAAGGGTTTAATCCACAAGAATTCATTCCTTTATGGCGGGGGCCTTCTTTCGACCCGAATCGTCCACCTGTCTACGGATTTCCCAATGGCGACATTCCACGGATTGACAGCGCGGCGAACTTCAACCCCGCAACAATACCCGACTTCAATCGCAGCAGCACACCGGCATCCGCAGGCGGTAATCAGCTGCACCACACGCCTGGTCCGGGGCCAAACATGAACACAGCTCAGGGGATGCAGGTACAGTCGCCCGTGAAAGACGAGAATGCCCCATGGTTATGGCCCGGCGCGGGGTTGCCCGAAATGCTCCGGGTACCCAATTTCCAGGTCGAAGATATGGACGTTAATATGGACGAGGGTTTCGACTGGCAAAACTGGCAGGAGAGCCTTGGTAGGTTCGAGATGGAAACTAATGGCGGGTCAGCGGCCACCAGCACTTGGGGTCCAGCAATCTAGAAACAAAAAGGAGTAATAATAGATGGAATGGCGTATTGGACGATCTTGTTTTTGGTTAATCCCTTGTTTGTTGGCTGGAGCATGTCAGTCTTTTTGGATGGCGCACTTTTGGAAAGCTAGGACGAGGCTGCTTTGTCTGTCTCAGGAGTTATGTTATAGATACCCGTTGACCTTGCAAGCCCAGTACCTTTTCTGCTTTTCGCCTTTGGCGGTCGTATCTCATTGGGATGGATTGTAGCAGTGGCCGAGATCATGTGCTCCTTTCCGTACAGCTAGGCTGCTTCGTGGAAGACCGAGACTCTCCAGCAACAGTGGCTTGCATCGTGTGGCTTCAGAACCGCACCACTCACGACGCGCGCCACTCGCGACGGTGGCATCGCAATCCACCGATGGATGTCATCGAGCGGAACTGATTTGGCGACTGCATCATGCCGCTGACAGGCTGGGCACCCTTAATGACCAAATCATCCATGTCGCACTGCGTGACAGTACCCATGATTTGTCTGCCATAAAAACGCCCTCCATTCTCTCTTGGTCTGCGAACGGTAACGAAACGGACGTCTGGTCATGGCTGCCTAATATCAGGACTGTGGAGTGCATTTCGTGCATTTACTCACACTCACGACCTTTCGGAGACTGGACGATTTCCAGCATTGTTTGGCGACATTCAACTATGAGCTGCTAATATATATCCTTCACAGAGACCCAGATCGATGATCCATCCTCTGGCACTCGACGCATTTGGCTTCCCGCTGCACTTATGAAGCCGCCCCCAACCACATCACTCGCCTTGCCCTGACGAACAATATGGATTCTTTGAGTGCTCTATCGGTGGCAGCTGCAGTCGTGCAGTTCGTTGATTTCGGATGTGGCCTAGTCAAAAAAGTCTCAAATATTCGCAAAGATGCAGCTGTTGTTCGCGAAAAGATCGTGGGAATCGAGAGGCTTTCTGAGGAACTGCTTGAACTGTCGGGACAAATCCAAGAGAGAATGACGCTTCTTCAGCGGCCTGATGGTATGCTCACCGTACTGGAGATGCGACTTCTGGAAGCGTGTGACAACTGTAAGGCCATTGGGGAGCAGATCGCCAAGTCCATCCCTAAGATTCAGGAGAAGGGAGTTAACAGTGTTAAGGTTGGTGTTCCTCTTCCTGGGCAGAAGAACCTGGTCGTTGGCGCTCTCAAAGACTGCAAATCGATGTATTCCGACTTCCGAAACGCGCTGCGACTCGTGCTGGCAGAAAGCCGCATTGTGGATTTGGAACAAAACCTCGAAACGACCAAGTCAACGTTGATGTTGACGATGATCTCAAACTTGTGGTACACAATATCTCTCAACACCTGTCCATTATTGCGTCTGCTAACTGACTTTGACCTAGGGAGCGTTCGACCCGAATGCAAAGACTGCCCCCAGAGTCCTCGAGTGCGACAACTTCTGATACCGAAACACTTGGGCAACAGCTTCAGTCGGACAGCGCACGCAAGAAATTCGAGTCATTGATGCATCCCGGTTCGGAATACATACAACATCAAGATAGTGGAATTCCCTCATGGATGGAGCAACAACTCAGCGACGTCGACTGTATCGACACTCTCCTGCAACAATTAAACTTTGGATCACTGAAGAATCGCCATGAAGCCATACCGGAGGCGTACGAGAAGACATACAGCTGGGTTTTTGAACAGCCCCAAACACCTGGAAGCAATCCGGACCACCGTCTTTGGGGAAATTTTTCGAAGTGGCTCGAACACGATGCAGAAGGCGTGTACTGGATTATCGGTAAACCGGGGTCTGGAAAGTCCACACTGATGAAATTCATCTTTGACGATGAACGGATGAATGCACACCTACGCAAGTGGTCTGGTCCGAAACCGTTTTATACTGCCGCATATTTCTCCTGGAATGCCAGCGATGAGCTGCAGAAATCTCAGGAAGGCTTGTTGCGCAGTCTTCTTCACCAAATTATTCGACAGGCTTCTCTCATGGCCAGGTACAGGGGTATCAATATTATGATGGATGATTCGGCTCGTATCTTGTTTACCAGTCTACGAAATAGTCAATCCCCTCCGTGATCGCGCTAGAAGCTGCCCCGAAATGATCCTGCCCAACATATTCCCTCAGCTGCACATCCTTCATCCTCTTGCTGCCCTCAATCCGATAGCACAGCTCATGGACATAATCCGTCATCTGGAAGCTCTGGATCATCGCCTTGCGCTGCTGGAACGCCTCCTCCGTCTCAGTCCTCCTCCGAACCGGGAACTGTTCCAGCGCGCCATAGCCAATAAAAAACTTCGGCTTCGCCTCTGTCTCCGGAGTCGAGCCCGTACCCGCAGTCCCATTACCAAGTTTCGCCGTCACCTCATTCAGAATCGAGCCATTGTTCCAGTATATCGCCGGACTAACGGAGAAGAACGTGTCGAACCAATCCGGACGGGTGAGCAGCGCATAGATGGTGAAGATACCGCCCCACGAGTGTCCATACAGCGCCTTACGGGTGAACTCAACATTGGGGAAAACGGTATCGTGCACCCAAGGGCGGAGAACTTCATCAATGAACTCGATGAAGTCATCCGCACCCGCAGGGATGTCCTCCGGCGAAGGAATAGGAGGCCGGAAGTCAACGGCTCGTTGAGTCAAGCCGTAAACGGCGTCAGTGAGCGGGTAGCCGATGCTAACTACGACGCTGTCGGGCTGGGCAAATTCGACTTCGTTTCGCCGCTTGAAAGCTTCGGAGGCGGTCATGCCCAGGGCGTTGCCGTCTAGGAGGTACCTTTTGTCATGGCGTTAGTTGATCAATTCCGGTTTTCATGAAGCTGACTTCCGACGGCCGGGACTTACATGGCGAGAGCGGGCTTAGCCACCTCGCGAGACTCCCACTTGAAGGGCTATGAGATTTGGATCTGGTACTCCTTTTGCTTGACGGCGTTGCTGACATTCCATAATGCGGTGTTGGCGAAGACGGTGGGGAGGAAGGAAGGGTAGGGGGCGAATGTCCAGTTGCCTAGGGAGGCCATGATGTCCAACACTTGATGTGTGAACTTGCAAACTTGATAAGGTTATCAAGACATACAAAGGACGATTGCACAGAGACTATCTGTTTATATACCATCTAAAGTTGCAGGTTCTCTAGTCCCGTAGGGGGTTAGTTCAGCTCCTGAGATAACACCGCAGCGTCAGAGCGTCGAACAATTGGATGGTGAAGTGCGAGGGCAATTCAGCTCGGACTTGAGAGTCTGGTTTTTGGATTTATTATTGCTTCTTTTGTGATTAGGAGCAATTACCCACTTTTTGTCATGCGCTACATGCTCCAAAAGAGACCATTATTGGCGGGCCAAGGGAATGACATCGCGTGGAATGGATGCTGATATGAGTATGCGGTGTTCATTAGAGAGAGCCGGGACGGTAAACAGAAAGGCAAAAATTGTATTAGTTACAGGAAATAAGGAAAAAAAGGAAAAAGATTGACAAGAGTGGGATTCGAACCCACGCCCTTTCGGACCACGGATTTCTCGGATTAAGGGTTTACCTTAACGTGGCGCCTTAGACCGCTCGGCCATCTTGCCACAAGATATGTTCAGGGCTGTAATCTATGACCTACAAATAGTTTAATCCCTGCAGTGTATGACCACTTCCTGCTGAATCGGCAGTTGTAGAATGGAGCAGCGGGACTAAATCTGCACCCATCCGTGCCCTCTCTTCTCTCTTCTTCTCTTTCGGCTATAGCACTCCGTGGCCTATGGCTTGTTATCTGGCCCAAGCAATTCCACTCGAATCTCTCGTCAATTTCCTACCGTAGAGCCACGCGCTCTGTCATCTGCGCAGCATAACGGCATTTGCACTCCCCGTCCCGTGGCTTTGCAACTTGCTGATGCGTGACGCTGCAGGACGCTACAGGACACGATCAGCCACTGCTACGTCGGGAACTCGTGGTCTCGTGCGCCACCTCACCCATCAACGCTTTCTGATCCAAGTGTTCAGCTTTCATCCGACCTACCGATTTATAAAAAATCAACTTCATCGGCTTCTTCGAGGGCGTTGAATTATGCAGCAAGAACTAGTCTATTCCACACTTGCGAGTTTGTTATGGCCTTTTAGAGTAGGACTATGTCCTGTCTAACTCCCGTCCAAGCCAACCATTGCCCTCGAGCTAATGCTTTGATCCGACTGTTCACTGTTCATATTCGGTACATTCTCAACCAAGCGGGTGGCTCAATAGTACCAACTACATACAAACTGATCCGAATGCAACCGAGACATTCTATCAAAGGAGGATACCTAATCCATTTTATTCGGTTGGGCACTATCCAGACAGTAGGGGTTAGAGATCAGGCTGTGCCTTGCTACGAGTCCGTCCTTGGCAGCGGAAAGATGGCGATGAGCCATTGGATGGACATAGATGCTCAACAAGGTGTCTGGTGGCGGTGCCAGCAACCAGATAGGCATTTTCAACCGGACGGGGCTGAATCGATTGCCTGTGGTCTGATCTGTTTCTCGGATTGCAGCCTGCCAGAGCTTCTTCCCACAACAACAAGTTGAAGATCCGATCCGTCGACACTTTTTTGAGTCCTGTATTGACTTCTCACTACGCTCAGCGCCCGTGGATAATCTGGAGTCTCGACAGAGCTCGCAAGCAAGATCCAGCCCTCGGTGACTTGCCATGTTATCAGCATGGCTGCGAGAAGCAGCGGTGCTCTGATTCCTTTACCAAGGCCTATCMAACTGGCACCCGAGCTTCGGCTTGCTCAGGCGGTGTCTKAGTTTGCGCAAGCCCTGGATGGAACGAGGAAACAAGAGTTCATGAGGTTACAAGCTCAATGTGCCAGCTCAGCCCCTACTGCGTCAGAGGTCATCATGATGACCGAGCAGCTAAACCGAGAGGGTGCTCGACGACACGAATCTTGGACACCGGCAGCGGGAACACGTCTTGGAGGCTTTCTCAGCCGAATACAAAAGTTTGCAGAGGCTGGAGATGTCTTGATCGGAGGCACACAGAGTCTGATTGCTTCGGGTGTGTGGACGGCATTAAGGGTGTCGCTAGAGGTATGTGTGACCGGCCTATTATTCAGTCTGCGATTTAAATCTGTTCAACAGATGGATTGACCTTGATACACAAATTCTCAAGGCTGCCGTGGGACACTATGCCTACTTTGACCAGGTCTCCTCATTGTTGATGAGACTAACCCGGTCATGGTCCATTACCTCCGAGTTCGCAAAGCATTTTCCCAACTCGGCTGAACTGCAAGCCCTATTCGCCGAGTACCTTACTAGAGTCGTCCGTCTATGCCAGCAGATCCTTGCGGTTGCTAGAAGACCACCATATCTACTACTGGCATCATCTTTGTTTTCCACCTTCGACAATGAGTTTGGACCAATCCAGGAGGAACTGAACATGTATGGGGCTCTGATCGAAAAGCAGTTTTCTCTACTCACCAGCTCGCAGGCGGCGGACAGACAACAAGCGGCAAGAAAAGAGACTAGAGGGATGATACGCCGCTTTTCTAAGGCGTGGAGACGACAATACATACTCGAACAAAAGCAACAACTCTTGCACCATCTATCTCCCCGACAAGGTCAACAGGATGCAATATGGAGACGAGAAAGAAAGCGCGGAACCGCGAGTTGGATTCTTACTACACCCGAATACAAATCTTGGAAATTAGGGCACCAGCCTGTGTTACGAGTTACCGGGCACCTTGGCTGCGGCAAAACTGTTGCCCTTGCTACCATCATCGCTGACGCACCGATGGAAAAGAAGAAGCACGCAGGCTTCATTTGCAAAAGGGATGATCCACACACGCTGGAAGGATTAACTATCCTGGGAAGTATTGCCCATCAGTTGCTGCAATCCGGAACGGTCCGTCAACAATGGGAAACATTGATTCAACAGAGTCCCGATACCTTTCTTGGGTCACTGACTGTTTCCTCCATTGTGCAGCTTCTGCAGAGCCTTTTGCCGCGGAACGAAACCTTTTATGTGATCCTGGATGGACTGGACGAATGCGCAGAGGAGGAGGTGGAAATCGTTTTACAAGCCTTACAGGACCTTCGAAAACTACATCGAATATCTGTGTGCTTCTCGACAAGACTGGATGCCTCTGGCCTTCCGGTCAAGCTCACACAGGAATATCTGGGCACTGCTGCCGATCTGTCCTTGAACAATGTCCGGCGTGATGCGGAAATCGAGGAGTATATTTTATCAGAGGTGCAGAGACGTAATGCTCGCCGCGAACCGCAATTAGGCAAGAATTTGGTGGAACACGTCACCAAAGCGTTGGCAGTGGGAGCTCAAGGAATGTAAGTTATGCGCACGATGGAGAATACCATTTGTTGACTCGTATTGTTCGAAATTTCTGACCATGGCTATTGACTTTACAGGTATCTTTGGGTATCACTCCATATTGAGGCCATATTCCCATCCTATGATGAGGGTGTGTTGAATAATGAGTCCGTGCAAGACATACTGCATCATTTGCCAAAAGATCTTCCACAAGCATTTGATCAAGCTCTCGACCGAATCCCTGACCGCCAGTACGGTGATCGGATATTTCAAGTGGTTGCTGTAGCGGAAACCTGTCTTACCGGGGAACAGCTGAGTGTCGCACTCACTGTTCAACCGGGCGACCCTACCTGGATGAATGCCCGGTTGCCACACAGTCCTAAGCATGTTGTCTCTCGCTGTGGTGGTGGGTTGTTGGAGATCGACGAGGAAGATAACCAGGTTCGATTCATCCACCACAGTGTGGTATCTCATATGGGAAACCGAAAAGTTGGAATGGACGGCAGGAGCCTTACGCGGAGTTGGATGGCAGCTGCGGAATCGTTCATGGGATCCGTCTGTCTAACGTACCTCAACTTCGCCGAATTCGACAAGCGTATGATTTTGAACAGAAGAATCGACCCCAGTTCAATTTCAGAGAGACTAAAAAAGGAACCATCAAGTTACAACCCGTTACTGACAAGCATGGTTCGACACCTCAAAAGAGACAAGCATCGAAGATCGACGCCTGAACAGCTGAACATTTTCATGACTCTGCTAGAGGCTCAGACACCGAAAAATGAGACGATGATGTGCTTCCTATCTTACGCCTCTAAGTCTTGGACTCAACACACAGCGCACCTCACCGAGGAGGATGGAGCCAAACTCGATGTCTTATGGAGGGCATTAATCAACGATAGGCCGCCACATGTTTGGGTTCCGTGGAGTACATCGCTAGATGGTGAAGGAGGAATGATTGAGTACGCGCTCAACAACTCGCATGCGTATCTTTATCGCCATATTATCAGGACTCATTTACAAGATGATTACGCCTTCGTTCTCACACGTCAATGGGTCTTGGAGAGGACCCAGAAGGATGAAAAACAAGTCCAATGCCTGGACGAGTTGATAGAGAAGTGCATTGTTGCTGGTCCTTCTTTTGTTGCAGCAACCTACTTCCTTGTCCTACAAACAACTCCTTTCGAAGATACCCAGTTCGCGCTCCACATGGCTAGAAAGCACTTGGTGGAAATCGAAGTTGGGAGCGTGGTAGACCACTTGTGGGCCTTGATTGAAGAGGCATGCTCAGCGTTAYCCGCGACCGCGCATGCCAAACACTGTCACAACCCTAAAAGCGTACAAATGCCTTTGGCTGCAGCTCTCACTGTTCTGGTTTTACTCCGAAGTTTGAGGAAAAGCCCAGACCCTAACAAAGAAAATGTTTTCAGGTGCTTAGGAATTCTTGCAGAAGCAGAGGACGACTATAGCTTCAAGATGATCTGCGATAACCTCCCCTTGGTATCTGATTGGGCATCAGATGCACAATATTTCGCATCACTGGCATTACAGCATGCTATCACGCACACCAGTTTTAGCCTGGTCCGAATGATCACCACGAACATCGACGTTGACTTGTCTATACTCAAGCATGCATTGGAGCGAGCAAAAGAGAACGCGGACTCGATGTTTCGCTCGAAATTGAACCTGCTGATGAAACCTACAAGCCATGCCATCAAGGAGCAGCCTGCCGGGGGTAACGAAGCTCTGGAAACCATTCGAAAACATCTGATGGACGAAGATTACATCCGTGCCTTGAGAAGCATAGGGAGGTGGCTCGATCGTGAGAACCGGAATAATACCTTTGCACCGGACCTGAACATCCTCCGGAAGATTATTGAATGGGCTATTATCTACCGATGTGATAAGGTTCTCCAAGAGATGCCCTATTTATCAGCAGCAATAAAAGCTTGGCCGACCGTCCTACTTGATGTCATGACGACCTATGCACAGCATGGAAGACCGGGAAGGAAAGAGGACTGTGAAAGAGAGCGCAAGATCTTCTCCACACTACTCGATGAAGTCCAAAAGCTTGAATTCAACGATACGTACCTCACAGGCTCGAATGGCGGTGCAAACGTCGACTCGGAATGGACAGCAATTCATGTGGCAGCTTTGTGGCAATCGTACGCCATCAATGCGCTCTTGACACTTTGGCCAGACGCAGTACACCGGAGAACCAAGCATGGGCTCACGCCTCTAATTGTGGCACTGTGCGGATGCCCAGACCAAGAAGAGCATTTCTCTTCAATAAGAGCGGTCTCAATTCTTAAAGCCAAGAGTGGCGCCAAAGCATTATGTGAAGATTCCCTCCTCTCTCCGCTGCACTGCTCAATAGCGTGCTGTCAACCACATATAACGCAGCTTCTAGTTGAGCATGGAGCTGCAAGTAGCGCTTCTTTGTCCACAGCTGAAGACATCAAGACTTATACAGCCCTCAAGATAGTCGCATTGCTGGAAAACCGGCTGTCTTATGCTGGCACGTATCAGGGGTGGAGATCAAAGATTCGAGCTTTTACGTCGCTCGAGGAATACTATAATGCTAAAAACTTACTGCGGCATTCAATACTGAAGGCTCGATCTCTCCTATTCGGTTCTCTAGTTTCTCAGGAAGGAGTCAATTTTGGGCTGCCAGTGGGACTGCCAGTGGGACGGCTGCCAGTGGGACCCGGTACGCGTGTGCGGGATTCACTTGAGTTATATCGTGAAAGGCGTGATGCTCCCTCTCCTGGTAGCGATGAGGATCCGTTCTCAATTCCGATGGCTTAGCATTAGAAATAACATAAAAAGCTCTAGCAAAGGGAATGCAACGGATTGCAGGTTTGAGAACTGGAACACTTGACTAGTTAGAAGCTTCCCTCGAAATCCCTGCAAGTCTGATTCATACTACAAACCTTTTGCCGTTTGGCTGCCCTGACCTAACTTTTGGGCCCTTCTAACACCTGCTACCCTCACAGACTGCCACTCTTGGGAAATCATATCTCAGGTAGGCATCCGCACACGGGGGCCTTCATACGTGCAGGTGCTCCTAAACCTAATACCAAACAGATTTACAACGGTCAACGAAACCCGAATAATGAATTTGCTTGATGCTAATCCAGGGAGATACATGAGTTGCCAGCGTTGAACCACATGGTCAAGATCAACTGCAAAACATCATGGATTTTGAGGTTTTCCTATAAACAGAGGAATGTGCTTTGCAGTGGAATACTACTTATCCTAAACATGAGCTGGAGCGAGATCCATAGGACTCTATATTCATGTAGTACTACATCAAAGTATGAATGGAGGTACACTATTCTTCTTACTTCGGTCGATACGGGTTTTCCTGGTCCAACAGAAGGTCTCTGGCTGGTCCCGGCCGTCTATGGTCACCGCGTTTACACGCCTGAACTCTGACTCTCATCTTTCAAGGTTGTTCCCCAAGTGAGCGCGAAACACATCCTATCGACACTGCAGTCCACTCGCGTAGTGATACGGAGTGGATCTTCGCCATGTCACAGCCCCGGTCCGGCCCCGGACACGGATGGTGTCAACCCTCGTCAGGTGGGTCATTCCCGCCCGCGTGGTCTTGGTCGGCGAGGTCGGATACGGAACTGAACCCGAAGTAGTTGGCTTAAGACAGCACTTGAGACTGCGGGGTAGTAGAGCGTTGAATTTTTAGATACTTAAGCATGTGCCTCACTAACAGAGGTACTTCTGCCCTCTCCCTGAACCCTCGCTCCTTCCTTACCGTGACTGCTCCATCGTCCAGTTTCCTGGGCGATCCAGTCAAGAAAGAACTACATCAGGATGATGATGAGGAAACACGGCAGCACTTATGAACCAATGAATGCATCTGATTGTCAAACTACTCCCATTCTTCTCAAACGCCATCTTAATTCGAATGCTAAGTAAGCACCTGAAGCCTAACCATGAGGGTAAAAGACTATCCGCTGCCAATGCAACAACATCCTGAGCTGCTGAGCTATCAAAACGCCTAGCAAAAACCCTTTTGCCTGCCATTGTGCTGTATGAAAATGCCAGTGCAATGATGCTTTTTCCAGCCTGGTTCCAAACCTCTGATGCATCTCTATCCATGTCCGTGACCATCCATAACCAGGAATCGTCCCCTCCTTTTTTCTTTCCTTTTTTTGTCCGATCTAAGACCAAGGCTCCCAAACCAAAGGGAGCTCAAAACTGATGCGAGAGAAAGAGCTTCGCGGCTCTAGTCAGGTGTGTACCCGACTGTAATGCATCCTGAGCAAAATAAGAAACCGAAACCATAAATCATATCCGACTTGCTGACTCCTCAAAAGCAAGTAATATCCACATCACCACCATCCTCTTCAAGGGTATATCCGTCCCTACCACCTACCACAAGATACCCAACTGCCTCAACGCCTGTCTCACAAGACCAGCCATGACATTATGAGAAACCCCAAACGGTGCTGCTCTCTTCCTACGTCCACATTCACTCCTCATCTTTCCGGTTTCCTATCCCATGTAGCTCACTGCATCAACTGGGGGTCTATAGCCTCCTAAGCAACGGGTCCATGCCCAGAAGGAGGGTGAGGGTAAGGGTAAGACAACGGCTGCATGGGCTGAGGCGGCATATGCTGATGCTGGAGAGCGTGCATCTGTTGCATCTGTTGTTGCATCGGGGGCATCGGAGCCATTTGCGGTGGCATCTGTCCCTGCCCCGGACCCGGCTGGGACATCGGTGCCATCTGGGCCATTGGCGGCATCTGCTGGGGAGCCATCGAGTGGGGCGGCATTTGCTGAGGAGGCATTTGCTGAGGAGCCATCGACTGAGGAGGCATCGGTTGCGGAGGCATTGAGTGCGATGTCATCATGTGAGGTGGCAACTGGGGGAAGCTGTGCATAGCCTGGTGGTGACCCTGTGAAACAGGAACGTTCTGAACGCTCTGAGGTTGGGGCGGCAAAGCCAGCAGGCCGGTGTGAGTGGGACCAAGGCTTGGGGTTGTCGGAGCCGAGGCGCCGGTGGAGGGGCCGGCGGAAACTGGGTCCGGAGTCTGGCTCATCGACATCATGCCCGGCTCGTTACCGTTCGTCACGCCCGTTGCCGCCTTTTCAGCCTTCTTGTTGGCCAAGGTCGTACGGCGCTTTTCAACTGCCCCTTGCATCTCACCTGAAGCCCAGCGTCCTAGGTCTCTGTTAGCTTAACGAACATGTTGATCAAAGGAGAATAGCGGTACTTACTTCTCATGGAATAGCTCATCTTCTCCGACTTGCTCATCTCCGCATATGGCTTATCCGGTTCCGTGGTGTTGGCCAGGGCAAAGCCACTGGGCATCATCTTCGGAGGTTCGACAGGCTCGGGCGGGGTTGGCGTAGCCGCCTTCGGGGCCCGAGGTGCTTTACCTGGGCCCTTCAAGGTAGGATGTGGACCATTGTTGACGGGAGGGACTGCCTGGGGAGGCACTTGGGCAAAGCTAGGACCCATTGGAGGGGGTCCTGGGTTCTTGATCTTGATACGAGTCAACGGCTTGGTGATAGCCGGTGGTGCGGGAACTTGCGGCGGAGGACCTCCAGGTGGGAAGGCTGGAGCGGCGTTGAAAGTATGCATAAAAGGAGATGGACCAGGTGCCGGAGCAATAGGAGGCGGTCCGTTGTTGAAGAACAAGGCGGGTGCTTTCAATCCTCCAACAGGCTGCTGCGGAGCAAGTGCTGGAGGAGGTGGAGGAGGTGCTGAAGCAGGCTGGCTCGTTACATTCGCGTTCTTCTTCTTAGGGCCACGCTTCTTAGGCTCGTGGCTCTCTGGTTTAGCCGGAATGGCGTTACGAGCTCGCTTCTGCTGCCTGGGCTCAAGCTCGGGATCGTTCTCGAGCGCAAAGTTGCGTTTTCGCTTATCACGCAACGAATAGCTCGACTCAGGCGTGCCGGCCGTGTTGTTGGTGCCCTCTGACGAGGCAGTTGACGGCCTCTGTACCTGCTGTTCTTGAGATGGCACTTCTGGGCCACCATTGTCCAAAGGAATTGGATTGTTGTAAAACGATTGCGGCGCAATCTCTTGAACGGAGGGAAGTGCCGCCTTAGGCTGACGCTGACGCTTAGCCTTTCCCTCCTCAGTTTCCGTCGGAGCAGGCGTAGGGGCAGGCGTATCCTCAACGGCAGGAGGTGCAGCCGGTGCACGACCACGTTTGCGTCCAGGTTTCGGCTTGTCTACTGGCAACGGGGTCTCTTCAGCCTTGGGTTCCTCAGGTGCTAGGCTGGCTGCGTCATGACCCTGTGGGACTTCCTCAACAAGCTGGGCTTCCACATCCTGCTGAGGCTCCTTAGCTTGGCCAGCTTGGCCAGCTTGCTCAGCTTCCAATGCCTCTTGGGCCTCCTTGGCTTGTTGAGCCTCCTTCGCTTGCTGGGCTTGCTCTGCCAAAATCAGTGCTTTGGGCTTGGGTCCACGTCGCTTGCGGACTACAGGCTCAGGAGCAACCTCTGTGGCCGGAGTTTGGTCAGATGGCTCAACCGAATCGTCATTGGAAGCCAGTTGCTTGCGCTTGCCACGCCGTCCGACAACAGCAGATGGACCGCCGGTAGGGGTGCCGGCACGACTAGGGTCCTTGCTTTGATCGGAGAGGTTGCGGGGTTTGCGCACCCGCTTTCCTTCAACAACGTTTTCTTCGGCAAGCTCAGCCTTTCCAGCACCTTTCCTGTGGGGTCGGGTCTCTGTGATGTCCCAGCGCTGCTCTTCGATGTTCTGTCTACCAACTGCGTTGGCATGAGGATTGTGCTTGAAGCCATATGCTGCGGCCATGATCTTATCCTGGTCCTTTTGGTGCTCGTAGATGGGATCATCTGACGAAGGCTTCGGTGCGCGAACACCCTTGAGTTCGAAGGCGGGCGGTCCCTTGGTGGGTTCATCATAGTGACGGCGGAAATGCGGCGCATCCTCTGCTTTCAGCCGGTTTTCCCAGTTGACGATCGAGACATCATTCTTCTTGCGGCGCTCTGCATTGTCCTCATCGTCAACAACCTTCCTGAGCTCGCGGAATTCTGTCTGCCAGACGTTGAGGGTTTCAGAAACGGCTTCGGCCAGCTTGTAGAGCGTGGCAGTGTCCATGTCCTGGTAGTCTTCCAAGACATCCGCAAAGTCTTGGATGTCGCGAATCTTGGGGAATGACCACTGCTTCCGTGGCTGTCGAACCACCTCTAAGGGCTCTATAGAACCAGCGGCTTTTTCGGAGTCAAACACCGGCCCATTGACATACTGCCCATCTTCATCGTCGGCTACAGATCCGGTTGCCAGATCTTCCTCATCCGCCATCTCGGAGGGAGAAGGCGCGGCGGTCGGAGGTTCCGTTTGCGGCATATCATCGAATGATTGCCCTGTTGGACGAGAGGCTTGCTTCACCTTTGGCAAGGGAGCTGGCTCTATTGGGGGAAGTGATTCCGATACTCTGCCTCCAGACTCAGCCTGTGCCTCCTTCAGTCGTGGAATGTAGTAGTTATCTCTAAACTCCTTCATCGACATACGAGGATCCCCACTCGCCACCATCTTTCCAGTTTCCTGTCGCCAGAGTTTGTAAAACTCTTCCGTCTTCAGCTTGCGGCGCCCATCCCAATGGAATTCAGTAGACGTGGGTTCCGACACGGCGGCCGGTGCGACCGGTACCGCCTGTGCAGGTGTGGGAGCCGGTGAGGTGGCCGGTGTCGGTATAGGCGTAGGATTGGCCTTGGTCATAGGATCAAGGACAAGCTTTTCAGTAAAAGGGCCAGGGTGTGTGACATCATCGTCCACGTAGGGTGTGAGCTTCAAAGAAGCAGCTGTAGGTGTCTCGAGGCTATAGACCTTCTCGAGGTTCTTCAGGCGGGGAGGGAAACCCGGCTTGGGAGGTCGTACCGACTGAGAAGATGACGATGGGGAGGCTGTCGCAACCGAGTCACTACCTTGTGTGGTAATGGGAGGGGATGGAGGGCGATTGCCTGGTTGAGAGTTGACCTTGGAAGAAGAGGTCGGTGGCGAGGGATGAGCTTGTGGAATCAATTCTGGCACGGAGTGCAAATGGGTTGCTTCATCTTGCTCTGTGGGCTCTACCTTAAAAGGCCCATCATGGAGCAGATTTTGGTGACTTTGGGGGTGTTCCGATGGACGGGATGTCTCGATCTCGTTCGAGGTGGCGGTTACCTGATGTGAATCTCGCTCATTGACTGAAGTAGCGTTGGAAGAAGCTGTGTGACCATTCTCCCGTGTTGATGGATTTGGCGTTGATTGATCCTCATTGCTGGTGCTTTCAGTGTTGCCATGCGGTGCGGGATGAGTTTGTGCTTGGAGGGAAATATCCTTGGGCGCCTGTCCGGATTCATCACCAGGGTGACGCGGCTGAAAACCTTTACTGACTGTTCCTCTAGTATTAGCAGCGCGAGGCAATGGCTGTTCACCTTGCGAGACAGCACCGGTTCCGTTGGACTTTAACGACTGGTTGTCCGCGGATGCACCTTCAACGGCCGACTGTTCCAACTCTTCCTCTACCTCCGGTATCTCATCCATAGAGACACCGACCAAGATGGTATCTTGCACGTCATTGTCTGACTGACGCTCAACATAAGTGCTCTGCGCCGTAGCTGGCTTCTTACCCGCTGGCTTCCGGTGAGAGGATGAGTTACGTGCAGGAGCCGGAGACTTGTTGCTCCGCTTGTTCCGCAAGGCCGTATGATCATGGTCCTTGGGTTCTTCACCCTCAGACTCCCCTTGGGTACCCCTTCGCCGGCGTCCGCGGGTAGTTGGGATACCGGCAGGCCTGGTGATGGAATCGACTCTGGCGGCGGGAGTACCCTGTTCATCGTCGATCTGTTCCTGGGAGTAGTCGATCCGTGCACGCTTCCTAAGAGAGTGGCCGCCTTTGCTATTTGAGTTTCCCTCATCGTCCCCAATAGTGGCCTCATGAGAGAAGTCAAAGGTCCTGGACCTTTTGCGAGCTGATGAGTTGCCAGCAGGCATGGCACTGCTCGAAGGGGCCTCGAAGGTGAATGGTGTCGCGGTGTTAAATGCAGGTCCTTGGGCGGTGCGATCACTGCGTGGAGTGACGCGGAAAGAAGAGGTCGAATCAGGCGCCGATGGAGAAGCAGTGCGGCGCTGTGGATGGTTTGGATAAACGACTTGCTTGCTCCTACCACCTCGGAGGGGGCCGGTTGAAGGAGCGCGCTGATGTGTCGGCGGTTGATGCGCCTGTTGCTGCTGTTGATGTTGTTGCTGAAATTGATGGCCCTGAGTCTGATGCCCATGCATCTGCGGATATGGGTGCGTTGAATGGTGTGGTTGATTGTTCTGCAAATGCGATGTAAAGGGGATTGGAGGATTCTGAGTGGTCAGATCCGAAAAGGGGGTGTAGGTGGAGGAGGGGTGAGGCGCATGTGAGTTGCTGCCAGGAATGGAAGGGTTAACTTGAACAGTGCCAGTTACGGTATTGGTGTGGTGAAAGCCATTGGCTTGGGGAAAGGGTGTGATCTGGAATTGATGCTCGAATTCGTGCTGCTGAGCAATATGACGCTGTTGATGTTGCGGCTGTTGACTATTAAACTGTTGGTTGTGTTGTTGGTGAGATGTAGATGACAGGGTCCCACGCATCTTCTTGGTCGCGCGCCCGCGGCCACGTCCGCGCTCCATGTTAAAGCAGGTGTAATTCACTCTGCAACCTAACAGAAGGAACGGATTGAACTGCACAGACTTCTTTGAGCCTCAGCTATCGGCTGGTCAGAGTGAGAACTTGATACTATTTGGGCGGTGGTGGAACATAGACTCTGGCCAGTGAGGCGAAAAGTCAAAAAAATGCACTAACCTTTCAACGTGTCAGGGAGTCGGCCTTGCTTCAGCTTTGTCAATGGTTGGATCCAAGACGCTCAGGCTTGGCACTCGCTGAGTGCCCAGCGGGTTGCAGCGTTGTCCGGTTGGGTGAAAAGATGCCGAATAGCAATGCTCGCTATCTGGCAATGTCGTTGTCCGTCGTCAATTCCTCCCGAAAAAACGATGCGGCAGAGGATTGGCCAGAATTGGGTGCAGTAATAGGTAGACGACCTGAGACTATGTGAAGTGTTGGCCCGGAGGTTGAGTGAAAAGTGAGGCCGGACGCACGGGCAAAAGCAAGTACAGACGGGATGGGCGGTATTAGTGCAAGCCGCCGGGGCCAAGCAGTTCGGTGAATGTGTGCACCGTCTGAAGAAAACCCAGGGGAAGCGGGTTGAAGATAGGATATCCGAATTGGCGAGTAGGTGGAATGGTGTAACTTCCGGCGAGCGAAGTGCGCGAGAGGTAGAGAAGATGTTGCGGCGTCTTCCAAATCGCTGCTTGACTTTGGCTGGGAAGTGGCCGTGACTTGACGGCCGCGTAGATTTCTTCCTCACGTCAATTTTGGAGGTTCAGATTCCCGAATAAGCCACAGCCAATCGTACACGAGTACAGCTTGTCAGTACTGCCCTGGCAGACCCACAGCACAGCTGCTTGCCAGCCGACAAGGCCACTAACATGCTCCAGCTCATGTGTCGAATAAGACAGCCGGCCAATCACACTTCACCATTTGCGGCCTGCAATTGTGGATCAACAAAACCTTGGCCGCTCTTTTGCTTCATGTCATGCATTGCGCGAGCTGCGTGGTTGGATTCACTCTGAACAGAACCTGAGTGAGCCACTGCAAGCTGGCAGGCAATTGAGCTGTCTGGATAACTGGACTTCACGCTTACAACTCGTGGCTCAGCTCCGTCAGTACGTTGGGAACCACAAGGCTGACGACTGATGATGAGGCTGTCATCAAGAAGGAAGGAAGGGCTGCAAGAATCAAGTGGATGCGCCTCCAGTCACCAATCCCGTCAAGCCTAACCCCAGAGTGACGATTCAATTACCGGTGACCCAACCCCAGACTGTTACTACAGTGAGCTTCTTGCTATCAACTTCAGCATTTTATATAATGTGAGTGTAAGAGCTTTTGGTTCAAAACAGAGTATGCTTTCTTGAACACGTATAAGTGATGATGGATATGATTTTTCATCCTGGTGTTTAAGAGTGCAAAGGTACCTATGTACACATCCGTGCAACCCCGCAAATCCGCATCAAATCTGCCTGGTCCCCGCAATGCATTGGGTGCCCGTCCCTGGACTGTGCTCCCGCCCGCCGCTCCCTTATCTCGATTGAATCCACCACCCATCCACCCTGGGACATCATTCCACCCTTCGACAACACAGAACATCAGGACGCATATCGCCCGCCAACAAACACAATGGCCACCAAACGATCCAAGACTGATCCTACCGACGACGAACTCGGTGAGCTCTTCGAGGGCATCGGCGACGACATTGCCATCAAGAAGTCATCGACGCCAAAGACCAAGCGAGCGCCTGCTAAGCCCAAGAACGATGCCGCCGACCGAGATATCCTGGCCGAGCTAGAGGACGAGCTTGTCTCGAAAGCTCCCGAAAGACCTCATACCCCTCGCGTCCGCGACATCGCCGCCAAAGCTTCGCCGGCGAAGCGCACCTCGACCAACACTCCACCTCCCGCTGCTGACACCGGCGCTTCCACACGAAAGTCAGGCGAGAGCACCGCATCCCACCCGACTGGCACCTTCACCCCCAGCGCGACAAGCTCCGATCCGCACGAGTCCGAGAAGAAGCCTGCCGAGAAGCCACAACCAGCTGCGAGCTCTGGCGGAAGTTGGTGGGGAGGCTTCTTGTCTACTGCTGCCTCGACTGCTGCTGCCGCTGTGAAGCAAGCCGAAGCCGCCGTCAAGGAGATTCAGCAGAACGAGGAGGCTAAGAAATGGGCCGACCAGGTTCGCGGCAACGTGGGCGCTTTGCGCGGCCTCGGTAAGTCTTGCCCGTCAGATGGATTCAATGCCGTCCGCGTCATGCCCCTCTCTGCCATTGCAATCAATGCTGATTAGAATCCTTCATAACAGTTGGAGAAGATCTCGTACATCGCGCCATCCCGACATTCACCAATATCCTTCATACCCTCGCCCCACCTATCTCGTCGCACGAGCGGCTCCTCATCCACATAACCCACGACCTCGTCGGATATCCATCCCTAGATCCTCTTATCCACGGTGTCTTTAGTCGCGTCATGTCCCAGGTCGAGGGCGGCGATCTCCTGGTCATCCAGCGGGGTCAAGAGTCAACAGCACGCAACTCGTCCGAGAAGCCTTCGTTCTTCGGTGGCTCATCAACGGTCGGCTGGCGCGACGGACCCTGGTGGCGGCAGGTCGAGATCCCTCGCGACCTGGGCGTCATCAACGGTCTTGTCGAAGGAACCAAGCTCTGCCGGGCTAACGCGGAGGGCTATGCCAACGATTACTTCGCCGCGCACGGTGGCATTGAGGCGGCACGCCAGAGAGCGATGGAGCCAGCTCGCGAAAGCAACCCCGTCCGGACTTCGGACATCTTCCTGTCGGTGCAGGCCATCGGCGTGAAGGAGGACAAGGCGCTCTTTGCTGGCTCGTCAGCGTCGGAGAAGGAGAAGGAGTCATCTGATGTTTTGGATGAGGATAAGACTGACGATCTGGTCTGCTTCGCCGTCTACATCTTTGATCCTATTCATGACATCGAGTACTCGGCTGTCAGCCAGTCCATTCCCGCCAAGTGGATTCACTGGCTGGACGCTGCCGCCGCGCCCCTTACCCCCGGCAGTGCTGACGAGGGCCAAGAGTTCGACTTTGAGCGCGTACCGGAGGAAATTCGTGACATTGTCGAAAGCGGTGGCGTTGACCCGCGCGAGTGGGTTGCTGAGTGGGTTGAGGAGGCACTGAGCCTCTCTGTGGGTATCATCGCCCAGCGCTACGTTGCGCGCAGAATGGGCGTTGGTGAGGGCAGCATTGGTAAGGGAAAGCAGAAGGTTGAGACCATCCTGGAGGAGGGCGGAAGTGAGGCTGCTCGGGCAGGCCTCATCTGAAAGAAACAGACATGTTGATGATTTGCTTACAATGAGGCGTTCTTTGGGTCTTGTTCGCTTTTGTCTTACGCAATACCAAGTTGGTTATAATATTACACGCTAATGAACACGATTTGAAAGGACCTTTCTACCAGGCTATAACATGGGATCTCCGGATTGCCAACTGCCAACAGCAACAATCATCTTGTGCTCAAGGAGGCCAGTGTCCGAGTGGGCGATATTGCCAGCTCCCACCGCTTCTCCTTCACGGTGCGGCCACCCCCTGTCAGGAACCCCCAAGTCTTGGCATGCGTCAGTTCCACTTACAGAAGCCCCGGGCGAGCCGCAACAGTGGAGTTGTGTCAACCGTTGGTCCGTGGCCGAGTTTGTAATTTTCACCGCCGCCCTTGCTGAGGACAACAGCCCCTGGAGATTGTTTGCATGGCCCAGAAAATGCGCAAGAAACATTGGAAGGGGTGGTGTTCTTCAATCAGACCCGCAGTATTTGGGATGCCACGGACACTTCAGATTTTTTTCTAATCGAGTACAATCTGGGCTTTGTCCTTTCAAATTTCCATCTGTGCTGCCGGTGCCTTTCCCAATACGGTAACTTACATCGCATCGTGTAAGTCAATCCAACGTCAACGTCAACTCCATCTCAAACTTCCATGAACGAAGTTCATCCACAGACCACGCCTGAATACCTGCATGCAAGGATCGAGGTGTAACATCAATTACACAATTTCATTTATACAAAGCTTATGTATGAAGGCCAGTAACCACCCCCACAGAACTAGGGGTCGATATTTTCCGTAAATCTGGCATTTTTTCATTTCCTTACACCTTTCCTTACCGAAATTCTGGTAAATATCCGTGCACGAGTCCGTGCGCAACACCCACCATCTACGGTCTGGCAGTTAATATTTCGCCCGCAATAGGGTAAATCGCTGGAAATCTAACCCAATCGCACATCGACTCGCCTCTCAACCTCGCCGTCGCCAGCTCTTTGTTTACATCACAATGCCTCCCCAACGTCACCTCTTAGCTATCTAGGCCCTGCTTGGCTGGAAAAAGGAAAATTTTCATCACATGGGTTTGCACGTGACTGAAAATCTGGTAAGAGATCTTTATTTTTCACTACATTTACCGAAATTTCCTTACCTTACCGCTTACAGGAATTTCCGATCGACCCCTACACAGAACGTTCTTCACCCCAAATGACCTTGACCAACGTCGGATGCCGGTAACTTAGTTCTCAATGCGACGCTGCGGCGCAATGAGCCACGAGGAGCGGCGCTGTCGGGTTGACAGGAGTGACAGGTTCAGTTGGTTGTTGGACGCTGGTGTAACGTGACTTGAATGCTCATCAAGATAATACTGGCACAAGGGGTTTTACATATAACAGGTCAACAGTTGTCAGAACTAACAAATGCCCAAAACGGTCGGGCTCGGGCCCCGATGTGCCGGCTTGTTACGATCTATCATGTAACGATTCGTCCCACGGCTATTGTCATCTTTCGGTGAATAGGTACGCAAATGGATTGGAAAGGGCGCCACTTGTCGGTTTCGGTGATGACGGCGCTCGATGAAGCTTTGGCGGTTTGACTTGCGTTCGTGGTCTCATTGGTGAGTTCACCAGTGCCAACCGCCAACTCCTTTAACAACTCTGTCATATTGAATCCAGGTTAGTACATTACACCGAACCAAACTTTGAACTTTGCCGGTACGCGTTGGTGATGCCTTGGCTAATGGCTTGGAGGAACTCTCATCACAGTGACCAGTAAGAATCAATCCCTAGAATCCAAGTTTGGTTAGAGGATGCACAAGAGGCTAAGAGTACAAGCATCCCACGCCCTTCGAGATACGTCAACGGTTGAGGATTCTCGTTGTTGGTGACGGTAACGTTTTGGGCACTGCAGTCATGGCCAATTCGGGGAGTATTTCGGTATAAATGCTTCTTTGGGGTCTTGGCAAGAAGCTGCGCGGAACCATGGGTGCTAAGCTGACTGGATTCTGGAACAGTACCCGAACGACCTCAATTCCAATTTTCACGTTCGGCAATGACACCGACAGCGGCAAATCAGGAGTTTCTCTCCACAAAGGCATACCATATGTAGGGTTCTTCTCCTCACATGACTACCATGTACCCCTTTCATCATTCTAGCATGTAACATCAACATGAACCCCCCACACGAGGCTCGCGACTCAGCCCTACCGGAGTTGGACATTCGCTCGCACTCCAGTTAGACCAGGGTAGGTCCAATTCAAACGATGACCCAAAACCGTCAACCGAGCCGCAAGGTCACAGCCGGTGTCCCAGGCACCTGGAACCGAAAGCTTCCAATGAGCTTCCAACTATGGGTCACCAGCCGGGAGGCAGAGCAAGATATTACATACTTGGTGAACGCAATTTACTGCACGTGGTAGCTCAGGGAGGCAATATGAACAGGGCTGAGCCAAGGATTCGGAAATCTTTGCGGTCCAAGGACCAGGAATCTCGGAAGTGTGGTTCTGTCTTGGGCGGATGATACGGCCAGGCAAGTGAAACGAACTGGAAACACGTCTAAGAGTTGAGGAAGTTGAGCTTTCTGGTCTCTGGAGAAGGAGGAGAGATCTCCTGCAAACCTAGCGCATATGAGACTCAAAGAAGATAATTTTGGGGTTGTGGAAGAACCCAGTGGCAGGGGCAGTTTTCGAGGAAGAGGAGTGATAGAAAAGCATGTTTGAGAGTAACTCGGCGAGATTCGCTTATCAAGTTTCCGCAAAGGCGCCCACCGCCGCTGAGAGCCTACCTGAGATCACGAGAACTTCAAGAAGACGAACATCAACATATGCGCGATAATCTCTCTCGTCATGATACTTGGCTGTGTGCGTCAGCTCATTCGCCCAATGTGGAAACATTGAAGCCGGTGAGAGTGATTCTGGTGACAAATTTCAGAGATGCTCGGAGGCACAGGAGTCGACTGCTCACCCTGAACTTGGTTCGTTGGTCGATATCCTTAACAACATCACGACGGTGTGATGTATGTGGCTTTGTCCAAATGATGAAGGATCATGATATGGACAGATTCGGTATCAACAAGCGCTCAACTGCGCAGAGCGACAGCAATGAACTTCAAGATTGCTGGATGTCCAAAGTCTATAAAGACCGAGGAACCGTCGTCGACTCTGGACAATCTTTCCTCTCATCATCACACACTTCACAAGCACATTCAACAGCCAACAGCTCAAACTCCAACCTTGTCCTTTTCGAAACCCTAAATCAACCAAAATGTTCGCCCTCAACACCATCGTCGTCGCTGTCGCGGCCCTCGCCGCCACCGCTCAGGGTGCCCCTACCGAGGCTACCGTCGAGACCCGTCAGGTTGCCTGCCCCGCCAGCGTCCAGCTCTGCGGCTGGCGTATCATCAACGACCTCAAGTGTAAGCTTTTCCAGTTCTCAAACACCCGACATTATTACAAGAATCGTACTTACAGCACATCATCGCACCAGGTTCTGACAAGGCTCATCTCCTCGCTATTTCTCCCCCCGGAACCACCGAGGGCCAGATCTTCAACGCCATCTACGAGACCGATCCCACCGGATACGTCTGGCGCTTTGTTCAGCAGTGCAACGGGTGCAATAACTTTGGTGTTGGCATCCCGGCGACTGTCTGCCGCGCCTAGGCAGTTGCTGTCTTGTACGGAACACTCTTTCGGTCGCGGTCTTGCTCGGCTGCTGTCACGCGGAGGAATTCAGGAATATGCTCCGGGGGGTGAGACCATGAAAGTGTGACGCCCACACGGGAGGAGGAGGATTTGGGTCTGAAGAAGGTTTTCAGTTTTTCGATGGTTTGTGTTTTACCAGCTTGGCCAGCTGTTCATTCTCTACGCAACTCTTAGTAGAAAGAAATTGGAATCTCACGATTCGCGCGCGCAACATGAAGTTCCCATCGCTCTTTCCTTGATGCATTCGGTGACCCCCACGACAAGGAAAATCACAAAATTTGTGTGCAACCACACAATGGCGTTGCAAGAAAGGAAGGAACAAACCTCCAACATAACGTCAGCAGCCACATGGCATGACGGGCCGTCTCCCGTTGACCGACTGTTTGTGTGCTACACAGGCCTTATACATTTTCTTTTTGAATGATTCTTGGTTTTAGAGGCTTTTGAGTTTCAATCAATGTCTTTGTTACACTTGCAAGTCATTTGGGCAATGAGATATCGTAGAGTGTCTTCAGTGTTCCAACCGGGCATGACCCACGATTCAGGGGCAGGATTTGGTGCCAAACATGCCAAGACTTTGACTTGCACCGGAAATTTTCCACAGAAAAGAAAACCATGGAGATCTTGAAGTAGGGGTACGAATGCCCGCAAACAAATAAACTCAAGGGTCACATGAAAATTCCTAGATCAAAATTCCTGACGGGCGCACTGGCTTCATTCAAAAAAAGACGGGTTTTCACCTTGTTCAATGCATTTCCTGATCTGGGGCCTCCAAAATTTAGGACTTCGTTACGCAGCCCCCAAGTCAATTTCTTGGAGTCGGCCAGCATGGCCCCCAGCCCAAAACAGCTGTCACAGGAGAGGGTTAGGGTTCGCCGTTTGTTCCGCATGACACACATGGCCTCTTCGCTGCACAAATTTGTCATTTCGTTCCCGACTTCCGTTTTGTTCTCATGTTACACAGCCATCTGCTTCTGCCTTCTCACTCTTGAATTCCAGGACGCACCAATATCATCATCTCCATCATAGCGCAATTCGTCACCCCCGAACCCGAACCCACCCAACCCCCACGGTCCGTCGGTGACTACATATGTACCGGCGTTGACAGGGAACCCCGCACTTTCTCAGCGCTTGTGCCCCACGCTGCACGTAAGGCGAGTGGGCTGACAAAAGGCTTGCGAAAGGTGCCATTGCAGCCCGTTTTTCCACTCACCACTGCATTTTCCCTGGACATCCACTCATCGTCTTGATCCAGCTCCTCGGGTCCAAACGATATGTCAACATCAACGACAACGAAATACCTAAACGATCATTTTATCCCGGTTAACCTATATACATCCATCCATAACCTTCGACACCACCACCGATCTTAACCGCCTCAACAGGGTAGCCTGAGCCTCCAACACGCCAAAGTTCCCAACCACAACCCCACCCTCCCACAAAACCACCCGCCGCCAGGCCGCCAGGCCGCCAGCAAAATGTCATCATCACCACCAGCACCAACAACTTTAGCAACCGCCTCCTCCTCCCTCGCCGAAAAAGCCCGTTCCACCTCCCAACTAATCGAGAAGACCCTCCTACACCCATCCAACCTTACAACCCCCAAACCCGACCCTTCGAACCCCTACCCCTCCAACCCCTCCCTGACCAAGCTCACCAACCTCTCGGCCAAGCTCCTCCAGTTCAACCAGCATGCCAACACGCTCGGTGACTGTCTGACCAGCGCCTCCAACTCTGGCGTGGCCGACTTGCTCGCTAGGACGCTGGATAAGGCCCTGACGAGGTGTGATCAGGGCGTGGAGGCGGTTAGGGGGCAGGTGGAGTGGTTGGGCAGGGAGAAGGTCGAGGGGGGGCAGGCGGCGGATGTGCTGCAACTGGGGGCGCCCGGGGCGGGGGCAAATGGGGTGAATGGGGTGAATGGGGAGGGCAAGGGACAGAAGGGGAAGAAGGAGGTGGATGGGCAAGTGGTTGAGGAGTACGAGGAGTTGTTGATTGCGTACTCAAGGTTGTTCATCTTTGGGTCGCAGATTGTTATGTGAGTTCACTAACTGTGTTGACTGTTGAGCAACTAACTTTGTCCGTGGTGACAGCGAGCTAACAGTGGGCAAACGAACAGTTTGAACGAAAGGGAGCAAGCGGAGTGGATGGCTAAGGCTGATGTTGATAAGATTATCAACAGGGCGGAAGAGTCGGCGCAGAAGGTGTTGCTTGGGAGGAGCATCCTTAAGGAGCTGCAATAGTTGCCTAACTTGCATTGGGCTCTCTTGGGGAGATGTGCGGCGGTGTGAGCCGTCAGAGGGTTTTGGGGTCTTATTGAGTTATAAACGACTTTTGGGAAGTACATCACCGAGATGGCCGGATGCGTTTGTTTTTGAAATCGAATACGTGAAGGGGTAAATCTGGTTTGTCGTGCTTGTGTGAGTTCAAGCATCAAACGAAAGGAATCACATGGGAGAAAACGGTCACTATGTATTGATAGCATTATATAGCTACGACAGCATTCGATCTAGGAGCAAATGAGGCAGGTAGGTAGGAACCATCTTGATTTCCGCATCTATTCACTCATATCTCTCACTCCTTCAGTCTACTAACCAACTCAATAGTGTTCCAAAGTTCCCCGCCTTTGGATCCCAGCTAACTTAAACTATGGCCGATCCTCCCGTGCCTCAAGTCCATCTCAAGGATCCCCCTCTGCCTCCCTACCATGTCTACGCTATTGCCCGCCTTGCTGGCCACTACCGATGTCTGGGAGGTGTCTGTTGCCCAAGCCCATACGAGAACACGACGAAAGAGTCCGTTGTCTTGCTTCTGCGAAGAATTTTCTCGGACGCGTCGAACCGTATCCCCCTGGTTCTTGAATTAGAGCTTGGTTCAGACTTCTATGCCCGCCGTGGTCCTCCGCACAGCCCGCCGTCAGAAGAGCCGTGCTTCCCCTTTATACACACATGCCTATGCGTTGGCTCGGCATCGCTCATGGAGGACGCGCACTATCAGGGATGGAAGCATTTTGGAGAGAGCGTTTTTCCATTGTCTGCGGATGAGATCCTGGGCAATTGTCCCGTGGGTTGCTCAGAGTCACTGCCCAAGGACGCTGGCATGTCGGTTATTTTTATCGATGTTACTGATCCAAGCGACATCAGACATCGCTTTGCGACCTGGGAACCTGACCTGGATCCATCATTACGATCAACAAAGCTTGAGCATCTGGTGACCGGGTGGTCGTTGCCTCTATGGTCTGTTGCCGGGATGAATACGGGGCTCTTCACTGAACAGGAAAAGCGTGAAGTGGCATCTGGTTCCAGGATAGAGCTTGGGGCATTAAGAGGTAAGTAGGATCCTATGGCACTATTAGTCACCATGTGATGAAACGCTTCTGACCATCACCGTGCTCACATTTGTGAACAGAGACCTGGCCAGGGATAACTTGGAACCCTGATCCCTCGCAACGACCGGTCATCCTGCCCCCGGACAGGCTCACTTATGCCCGACGACGTGAAGAGTGGGCGATGGATCCTATGGTAGCAACCATGGCCCAGGTGACTTGGGGGGAACTGGTCAAGTACGAAGCACCTCTACCTATGGGCCGACGTGCAGCAACTCGTTCGCATATCCGACTTGAAATGAAGAAGCAAAAAGGTAATGTGGTGGCATGGAACGACGCCGTTCAGCTTCTGAGATGGGCCTACCGTGACGAAATCTTTCTGGACTGGGCGTGTTTTGCTGGTCTTACAGCACGTGTTGTGCGGCTGGTGCTTGAAGATGACCCCCGAGCCGGCGGTATCCCACTTTCAAGTGCTCGGGTCCTGACTCTTTGCCCTGACTGGGAGAAGGAGGAGCCCAAGGCAATTGCGGAAGCTATATGCTCCCCCAAGGGCGTTCGGTTTCGTGATGTTTACATCATGACACTACCCGAGCAAGTTGCCTCAGCAGAGGTCTGTCGAAAAACCGGTCAGCTCTTTGAGTACTTGGCGGAAAACGAACGCTGTCCAACAGGGAAGATGTTGCTCACCGGGGCGTATAGCTCGGGTCTGCACGAAAGATTCTGGCTTCCCCAACCCAGCAGTCTCTCAGTAGCTCGACGGTCCCCCGTGTTGCAGTTCATTCTCCACAACCGGGAATACTCCCCTGAGGGTATCACTGGCATTGTCTCGAATACTTTCCAGTCCTACTATCTCGGAGATGCTTGTCTGACTCCCGTCAAGCTCGTCAACGGTCTACTTGATTTCATCTACCAAACCCATTGGACCCCCGACGACGACAAGCTCGGCCCACCATGGGGAGACGGTCTCCGACTTTGCATATGTCTGTCTCGAGCCTCCTCAACCTTTGACCAAGACCATGAACGCCCTCAAGTTCAAATCAGCCCTCTCCCCGCAGAAGCCTACTCCATCGCCCGCACAACTTCCGCCTTCCGAGTCCACCCCGAGAGAGCTTGCCAAAGCGAGAGTGAGCCACATCCGCGTTACTATTCTAAGCTCCATGATATAGACCACGACAATTGGACCCTGATTGTTGTACAGGCGAGACACAATGCGGTCCAAGAGAGACTCCAGCCAGACGGGTCGAGTATCACGATTGATTCGATGAGACTCCAGGTCAGCTACTGCTTTGTCCGAACTTCCAACCCCGAGTCCAGATTCTCACTTGGCGCCAAACGCTGTCACCCGTCAGATTATGTTCGAGGAAGCACGAGGTGGATCGGGGAATGCCCGTTAAGCTGGCTAGACCTTGAGACTACGGACTTGGAGGGCTTCCTCTTGAACACTATGGGCCCCGGAGTAGATATCGCGAAGTTGGATGCCCGAATCGATCATTACGATGAGAGATCTGCATGGGCGTTGTCCACTAGGGGTGACGTAGCACACGACGACATTTGGCAGATATTGGAGGTGATGAGTGCCGAAGAAGCCAGAGACGCGCTGAAGCGTCATTCGAAAAATCTGAAAGTGACAACTGAGGACATGGAAAGGATGAGAGATCGGTATAGGGATAGGGCGTGGGTTTCGGGGGCAGATGGGGGGAACGAGAGGGATGGAGTGTGACCGAGGTCGGTAAATTGAGTTTGGATATAACTAGGCTGTGGAACTCGACGGGGACTTCAACAGCGGATGGAGCGACGATGTAGGAGAAGGTGCCCAGTCCTTTTCTTTAGACGCGCAGATGTTGGTTTGACAGCTTTGTTTGCATGATGACCGGCGTTGTCGGTGCAAATCAAATTTTGCTTGCGTGAAAGATAAAGATGAACGATGAGAACCTCGAGACAAGTCTCGAAATTTGCTGCCCATTGTTTCATGTGAAGAAAGGGCCAAAGCCAAGACTAGTTCCTGCCATGTTCACAAAAGGCCCTCATCCAGACACCGCAACGTCCCTGCCCCTGAAAGATTGCTGCAAATGTTTTGGTCACTCCTTCCCTCCTTCACGTTTTCAGACTTGATATCCCGGGCAGGAACCTTTCTCAGCGGTACCTGACTTATGGGACCTCCGACTTTCCTCTCTGTGTGTGTCCTCAAAGTTCGAAAAAAAAAACAAAAGTCAAAAAGCTCA
Organism: Neurospora terricola FGSC 1889; assembly: GCA_009805285.1. Classification (NCBI taxonomy): domain Eukaryota; kingdom Fungi; phylum Ascomycota; class Sordariomycetes; order Sordariales; family Sordariaceae; genus Neurospora; species Neurospora terricola. The sequence continues at coordinate 30,726 of RANZ01000161.1, read as the reverse complement.
GCCGCCCATGSTCGGGGTCGAACCCCGAGCCAAGCTGCGGCCTACGAAAACTGTACCACCAGTACCGCGTATCTGGGCAATGTTTTCTGGCTCCCGCACACCATACCGCTTGGCCACGCACAAGGCAGACGGGTACAAGAGTTGTTGGCGTGCATGAGCTGGACCTTATGTGCGTGGTCCCAGGTTTCTGTTGCTACCCCGCTGGACTTCGATCTGAGTGCTTGCCAGTGCCGATGCCGGTGCCGGTGCCCTGAAATTAGTACTCTGCAGTCCATGCCTGCCTGTTCCAGTTCTTCCAAGTTTGCTACCAAATTCAATCTGATGTGAGTCGCTCCTGCACTTCATACTTACTACTTCTGCTGTGGAGGCGTCTGAAGATTGGTAAGAGCGTCAACACTCCTCCTCCTGCGAAAGCTAACGGGAGACTTGCTGGATGCCATCTGTAGAGGATTGACCAAGAGAGTGCAGTGGAGACAATTGTCTTCCATTCCTGCGAGCAGCGTCCATAAAAAAAATAAAACAAAACCATGAAGTATTGCTCGCACTCTCAACGYTCCAAACTGATTCAGTTGCACCAGATCACTATCTCGCAATCATCGCTACACGATCCTTTTGCACTACGCACAGCTCGCTCTTCTACCTTCCCAATTTATTCTCACTACACGACGCTATTCAGCATGCCTTCCAACGCCCCAAACAGAGGATATCTCCCAGACGGTTTCGATCCCAACGATAAGCCGTACTACTACCTTGGACCGGGATGGGAGCCTAAGCAAACAAGACACTTCGACCTCCGATCCTTGGGTGGTTGAGGAGGGCCAGGTTCTTGGCTGTAACGATCGGCCTGTCGACGCTGCCTACATGGACGGCAAACACACGCATGCCGTTGAATACTGTCGCTTGGACCCAGACCACAACGATGTGACGGAGAAGATGTTCGATGACGAGCAAAAGGCGGCAGTGGGATTACTTACCCTCACTCACCTCAAGCAATCAATTCATGAGGGCCATCCTGTCGTTTTCGGCTTCAACTACTATTGGAAGAACTTTACCATCGACGATTCTGAATCCGCCAACCCTGATAAGCCGGAAAACAAAGGTTATGCCACTCTCAAATCCCTTGATAAGCCTCATCACCGCAGCCGGATTCAAGTTATGGTGGTCATGCCGTTGTAGCTGTCGCTTGGGACGACGACAAACAACGTGTTCTGTGCAAGAACTCATGGGGACAGGACGACAAGACCAGTTACCCCTATTTTTGGATGCCATACCACTGGATCACGGATTTTGAGGCAACCGATGACTTTTGGATTATCCGCACCATCGATCAATCCAACCCAGCTACTCGCATCAGTGGCCCTGTCCTCAATAGTCAAGTTGAGGTCTCAGGCAACGGATGGTACATTAACCGCCAGACGACTATCGACGAACGTGACGAAGTCTCAACTACCGCCAACAGCGACATTGCCTCGGTTGCCTACAACCACCATACTGCTCACACTTTCTGGGTCTCGCCTCAAGGGGAGGTTATGTGCAAGAGCTTCATCTGGAATAATTCAGGCTCGCTTGCACCTCCTTTCTTCGTAATAGTGACACAAGGCAGTTCGTACGGCTTACCAAGCACTTACGTCGAAGCGGCAGAGGGCCGAGCCCTCCCAGGAGCCATCGCCGCTGTTAAGCGCAACGATGAGCAAGTTGATACCTTTTGGATTGGCCCTGACGGCTTTATTCACTGTTGCTACAACAACTCTAGTACGCAGAACGGGTGGATAGATGGCGCGATTCGTGGATCTGATAGCGGGTCTACCAACGGTGGTCTTGCCGCTGTATCACGCGTGAAAGGCCATCAGGAAATATGGTATGTCACGCCTGAGGGAGCCATTGAGAGCTTGTACTTCTACGAGGGAGACTCAGCCGGCAAGTTTCATCACAGCAGTGACGCCCCAGTCAGACATGATGTTCGTGTTCTGGATCAGCAAGGATGGGAAGCTTTCTGGCAAGCAATGGTCTAACGACAGCCAAAACTGGAGGGATACCTTCGCAGATGGAGCATTTCCACCTCACTCGGCTGCCATACACAGCCGCATTGCAGCAGTGAGTAGGAGGAAGGATACTGTCGAGGTCTTCTACATTACCCGTAAAGGCGTAATATCCCAGGGTTCTTGGACCCGGTGGCACATGGACAAGTACCCCGCGCGTGTGGACAGCGGCTTGACAGCCATGAGATTGAATGACAATCGGATGGAGGTTCTGTGGGTGGGCTCCAATAACTCGCTGGTGGCTGCATCTTTCGCTGATGGACGGGGATGGAAACAAACGGTTGTCGCCGGACCAGGCAGCGTCATGGGTGGAAGCCCGATCGGAACGTTTTGGCGCTCCGAGAAAGGTTATTCGGTCATTTTCCAAGATTATACAGACAAGCTGATCGTGGCTGACTTTCAGGAGCCTCACTAGAGGCGGTATCTATGTGGGCGTTGATTCACTTTGGTTAGGCTTGGTCATGTTATTGAAGGCTGTTTGTTCCGGTGATTCTTATGGTAGCCGTCGTTCGTTTATTCTTGATCATAATACAATGTACAAGTGCGTGAGCTTTTTCTGTCGCTCTCATGCAGTGTCAACAACCTGCCTTGGCTTGACGATGGACTGTTTTGGATCCCATGTGCTATAAGCGACGTTTATAGCTGCCATCCACGTTCACATTGTTGCGGCGTACCTGATGAAGAAACGAAGATTGTGCGGGTGTTCTACATGGATCTAGGGGGCAGGTAAATGTAGGATACAGGCTACAGACTGATTGTGTACCTCCGCGTGACCAGTTATGGAAGCAAAGACAGGTGAGCGAGTATCCGGGGCGAGTGGATAGCGGTTTGACAGTGGTGGCTGTAAGCGATGATTCTATGGACGTCTTGTGGATAGGCTCCGAAAACTCGCTGGTTGTGGGATCTAATAGGGATGGTTCGGGGCGGCACTGGAGCGAAAAGGATGTTGCAGGTTCAGGAAGCGTAATGGCCGGGTCCCCGCTTGGAGCTTTTATCCGTCCCAAGAAGAGCTACTCGGCGGCTTTCCAGGACTACACCGGAAAGATTGTGTGGAGCAGAGTTGGGGAACAGACACAGCCTCATCTGTCAGCCTCCCCAACGGGTAGCGGATTATCAGGAGTGAAGGAACTTATTGTCCTAGGTAAGCCACGCCATTGAAGTTGAGCTGGCCTTGGGGATCCAATGAGGGACAGATGTTTGCTTTATCCTAATACATCCAACATCTGCATGCTCTTATTATCTCTTTGCGTATGCACCAAGTTTTGTGGTATTTCCACATCTAACCTGCTTGTGCTAATGCAAATCATTGTGTAGCAGAGCTTCCCTGCTTCTGGTGACCTTAATACCGAGSATGACTRCRAGGACYGTGAAGGCCCGCTTGAAGMRAAGGCGGACYTYCCCMAGCCACCARTCCTACAAAACTGAATGGGTCCCCCATGCCAGAAGCTCGATTTCTTTCTCCTTTGACACCCACGAACTCTAGCCACCCTCCCGAGACACTTCAACCATGCATCATCATGGCGAAACTCACAATCTTTGATCTTCCGGAAGAACTTCTAGAAGCTATTCTCAAGAAATGCCGCACTTGGACTCACCCTTCTGTGAAGAACAAAGACGCCGTGCCCATCGACTTTGGCACTTACTCGGATTTCCACTTGCGATTGGATTATGTCAAGTACCTTCGAGTGTTACTAACTTGCCGAACCTTTCATCGTATCGCATCACCATTAGCTTACGACTGTGTAAGCTTGGTTAGCCCTGCTCTCCCTGCACAGGAAACGTACCCATCGTTCCCAGAATATTACATTCTGTTACCCAGAAGGGAAAATGGACTTATCYACTCCTCACTTTTACAACAGCACCTTATTACCATCATCAACCTATCAGCACATGGCATTGAACAGTCGCGAACGACACTCACATGTCGATCTCGGCCCAAGATAGCAGAGAGATGCAGAGCACTGAGCATCGACCCGAGAATGCCTGTAACGTAAGTTGAATCCTACTGGGAAGGGCGCTTGTTCAGGTGACTAACCATTGACGTCAAAAGTCCTTCCCAGACGATGGTGTTGCCAAAAGTGTACTCTGAGGATACGCTAGCCACCACGACGAAAGTCCGCTCCCTCGATTATACGTTGGCCTCGCCGTCCGGCCTGTTCGATCTGTCCAGTGTCGATTGGAGATCCGATGATTTGGTTCAATGGCAACTGAAGTTCTTCCAAAATGCTGTTACCCATCTCCCACGGGTGAAAAGCTTAAGACTTGCTTTTGTCCGCGAAAGGCTCTGCCAACCAGTCTGGAATGATCTGGTTGGATCTATTGTCCAGTTCAAAGAACTGGATGTTATGTGTCTCTCCCACATGCGTTCTCCATCTGAACAACGTGGTCTTAGTGCCCAACCTGGGAGCCCATTTGCAGATGAGGTGCTGCAGGCAAGTCCACACCCCCGGGTTCGGGCCATGGTGTCTTCCATTGTCACTACTCCCTACTAACAAGCCACAGAGTCCAAAACACAGGGCACGATTCACAACACTCATCCTGAACGACTACGGGCGATCTTTCCAAACCCTTGAGTCTCTCATTCAATGGCCACGCAAACTTGAGCATTTTGCTTTCACGCTGCGGTTTGGTTTTGAGTCATTATTCTTGAATAACATCGACATAAGTGACAGTCCTATTACCGGTCAGATCGTTGACAGGTTACATACCATGCTCGAACCTCATCAGACCACGCTGAAGAGCTTGCGAATAGGGCTAGCATTGACACCATTTACCTATGCAAACTTTCCTCCCGGGGTCCATTTTGACCTGAACCACAGCGCCATACCAGACTTTCGGGACTATCAAAACCTGCAGCACCTCCACATTGCGTCAATTTTTGCTGGTCACCAGGATTTCTGCGAACGGAGAAAGTTCAGGAGAACCCCCAGCCTGTTGGAGGAGCTACACCAGGAAGTAGACCGACTTCTCGCTCCGAGTCTGTATCGCATCACTTTGGATGTCGGCTGCGAGTTCTCTCTGCGGCACTGCCCTTGCTTTCCCCCGAACCCAGAGAATCGGCCAATCTGCAACCTACTATGTCCTCTCGATCAGGACCTTTTCGCGTTTCTCATCACTCTCGCCCAGCGCGCGAAGGATCAGAGGGCCCCGCTTTGTCAAATCCACGTCAACTACTGTACCAGGCCTTTTGCTCTTCCCATGCCCGTCTCAGATCTACCGGAAGGGTTCAATTGGGGATGGGTTCCTCTGTACGCGAATTTCAATCCGTGGGAATGGTTGGAAAGAGTCAAAAGGAGAGTGGAGAAGCACGGCATCCTGTTCACCTACACTGGTCTGGAACCTGTTTGCGGCATGCCTCGCACTCACCTGCCTAAACCCGAGATTGCTATCTTTATACCGAGGCAGGAAACGGCGCGGCTTCACAGAGAGTATAATTTACGGGTATTCGACTATGAGGATGAAATGTGCTCAGAGCATGTCTGGACGGTGGTCAAGAGCGGGTGAACAAGTGCTGACTGGCCTGTTCGAAGAGGTCAAGGGAGAGAAGATGGCTCGGCGAGGTGAGTGTTGTCCATAGTACTACGAAAGGGTTGAAGGTGATCTGTGGGTATGACATAAGGTTACCGAGAGTTCAGTTGGGTGATCACCAAGGCAGGAAAGAAAACGGCAACAGACACACTCGGAAGAACACGACCCACAACGAGTTCGAGGGATACATGGGCAAGGTCCTGGAATTTCACCTTGTTTTGTACTTAGCATAGCGGAAGGTTTCATAGCATGATCAAGAATGCACCATTTCTCACCAGGTCGCCAAGATACCACTTACACTCCGTTCTCCACATAGCGGGATCGAGTTGCGGGACGAACGGGACGTCCCGGTCCCGGCCCCACCGAACGGCGCCGGAGTGGAGCCGAGGAGAGATTGCTCCCCTCCCATCACTCGCGATAGCTCAGCTACATGTCGACATAGGAAGCGCCAAGTCAATCTTGCTACATTATTCATTGATCGCTCATTAACTTGCAAGACATTTGCTCGGACAATTGAAGCAGGCAGACACAGCTAAGTCCCATGAAAGTGTAACCCATTAATCCGTCCGGTCCAACCATCCCGGTCGCCGGCCCATCATTGCCTCTACCTCTATCTCTACCCGTACCTTCATTGATCTATCGCTCATCATAAGTTATACTAAACTGCGTAGTCATCTGGATCCCGCCGCCCGGTCTGCCTTCCACTCCCATATGGTGCATCCTGTCTCCTGATCGATCCCTGTCTCTCATCCCCATCCCCATCCTCGAATTTGACCTCGACCTGGTCGCTGACACAGACGACACATGGAAAATGGCATCCTCACTATTTGCATCGCCCATCTGCATCATCATCTTATCATCCTCCGTCGACACCCTATCCCGTTGATAAACAGTCACACCACCAACATCCGTCGACGTCTTCCTCTCCACACCATCAGAGGAAACAGACCCCGACGCTGACGGACGGCGTCCAGACCCCGTGGGGTTGTATTTCCTGTCCATTTCGAAGTTGCCCTCCAATCCGGGACCAACACCAGCTTCGATGGCGACGTCGTGCTGATGCGGACCTTGCCAGCTTCGCAGCCCGGATTGGGAGCTGATCTCCCGATGGCCGATATCCCCTTCGGGACCGGTGCGTTGCTCGCGCCGGGAGATGGCGAAGTATTTGGGGAAGAGGTAGGCGAGAGGTAAGCGGCAGACGGGCAGGCAGGCGCAGATGATGGCCATGTTTTGCTCGATGATGGTCCAGATTGAGGAGTCGAGGTCGTCTGGTGAGGTGTCAGTTTGATGTGGAAACTGGAATAAGGGCAGGGGGCAGACAGGGGGGAAGGGAGGAAGGAGAGAAGCGTACAAGTGGTATCAGGCGTCTTCGTCGAAAAAGTCAACGTCTGCATCCTTAAAATACTAGTAATAGTCGTGAAGAAACCAAGCGCGAACATGAGCACCACCGCCACTTTCTGGGTCTTTCGGAGGTGCGACATGAAGATCGGGTACATGGGCAGCGCAAGGATGAGGATGTCGGTGCTGATGCTGAAGCCGGCGTTGGCGTACCAGTTGACCGTGATGTCGACGCAGGTGCCCGGGATGGTCTTGTCCCAGGCTCGCGGGACGGGCGTGCACTGCCAGACCGAGGCGCCGAAGGTGGCGATCATGTAAGCGACGATGATGCCCATGAGGATGTAGCATGCTATGCGGAACCATCGTTGGACGAAGATGCGCAGGTAGAGGAGGAGGATGGAAGTTTTGGTTAGGTTGATGGTGATTTTGTAGAAGGCTTGGGCTACGTAGAAGAGCTGGATGTTTGTAGGATTGTGTTAGTGAGATGATTGTTGGTGCAGGCTTGAATTGTAACATACCTTCAAAGTCATGAGTTTATTCTCCTTCGAGAGGTTTCGGATATGTTGACCGAATCCATAGGCACATGAGGCCATCATGAGTGCTGAAACCACAGTAGCAAAGACCTGTTGATGGTGTCAGACCAAACTAGCCCATCCATCGATCATCTCTCCAGTCCAGAACAAACGAACCCATGATAGCAAAATCGTGTAGTCATCCCATCCCAAGCCCTTCCATGACGCTTGCTTGAACCGGGCCCATATCCTCACACCGACCAGAAAGAAGGTAGCAATAAAGAGGACGATCGCCGGAGTTTCGATGGAGTGCGCCCTATTGTCGCCGGGCTTGTTCCCTGGGACCCTGATCATCTTTTGACAGCGCGGCCCGCCGTGCTTGACTCGTGGAGAAGGTGGAGTGAGATCTTAGGAAGATCGGCGTGCAAACTGGAGAACGCCCATGATATTTTTACCTGGCGGGAAGCGATCAAGACTTTCAAGAGTCAAGACCAGCCAGGTGTGGGTGGGTGGGTGGTCCATGGCGGTAAATACCTATTTTGATTCCTGATCCACCATGGCAAAAAAAGAAAGCAATCGTACCATAGTCCAAAGCAGACTTTTACATGTTTCCTATATCTCCTACATTGTTAAGAAGTCCAATGGCTGGTAGTGTGGTATCATGTGGTAGGTAACTAGGTATGATGTGGCGAGGTTGATGCGGTGTGGGTAGTGCAAAGTCAAGCTGATGCGCATGTCTTTGAAGCTGCGAGACACTGTCCAGCCATGAAGGGGATAGTGAAAGGACGTGGGGGAGAGGCTGACGGGCTGTGACTGGCCGTCGGATGTGTCTTCCTGACAAACGTAACAAAGGTCTTGTCGTGGGACAAGGTCGCTTAGAAGACAAGAGCTTTCTTACAGTGCTTCCCAAACGAGATTTGATGCTACTCTGGTGCAGCAAATGCCCTGTCTCCTGCGTCGCCGCACCGCACTGTCTAGATTAGGTGCGATGGCCGATCCGGTAGGCTAAAGGGACGAACGGAACCTTTTCGGGTGGCTTGTCGGCGCGGCCCAAAAGCTTGTGACATTGTGTGGCTTTGTGTCGATACCTTCACAATCGCATCATCACATGAAAAATTGGATGAAATGCAGGTACGTAATCTTTGGTAATGTACCTGCACCGCCAATTCCACGATTATCGTGTTGGCTCCGAAACACGGGGGCCACTCGGGGATACCCACCCGCCGCACCCCGAGCCACCCACCCCAGCTGCAGGACGGGAACGGGATATCGACATGTTGGGAAGGTGAAAAAGTACAAATCCCCCCTTCCTCCCACCTTCTAAAATTGCTCTTCTGCTTCCAAGAAGACAAATGCCGCAGACATGGTCAAAATGGGCTGTTTGAATGGTCGGATTAATTGCGGTTTCATGCCCCGGGAGTTGATGGAATGTTACCTACCCATAGTCCTTTAGTCACTGTTATATCGCAGCCATCCTATCTCGCCCTGAACCATCTCGATGATGTACCGCGGGTTGTGGTAGGTATCTCAACCCCCACCCAAATGCCACAGCCGAGGATTGGCATTTCTTCTTTGCCAATACCCATCACCACCATTTTGTGCGCGGGCGTACGTAAATGGGCATCATGGCGAGCTGCCCAGCCCTAACATGTAATCTTCCGCAAACTGACGGCTTGCATCATGAAGATTCTAGCTTTCCCGTCCGAGCCGTCGGTCGGATGGTGGAACCCGCCTCCCCAAGACTTCTAATTACAATGTAACGTCTTGTAGCACAAATCTCGCGATCTTCACCCAAGACGTATCTCCTTCTTTGCTCGGGCATACCGCTCCTTGGGTGGGAGGTGAAGAAAGGCCGGAGCCGAATATCCGATTGCGACCTTATATACAACCCGGATCCCACCACCAAGTAACAGCAATGTAGAGTGATGATCCCCCGAGCCATACGTGATCTTCAGCTGGCTTACTATCACATAGCCACTGCTGCACCCACCATCACGCAGACCCAGACGCCGCAGCAACCATCATGAAACTCCTTACCCTCCTTTTCGCCGGCGCTGCTCTGCCGCTCATCTCAGCCGCCCCCGCGTCGACGGCCATCGTCGAGGACACCTCAGCCCCCGCTGCCTCTGCCGATGCGGATGACTCGGTGGCCGCCACCCTCGCCCTCAGCAGCAAAGACATCTACCCAGCCGAGTGTCCGCAAAACGTCAACGGCTTCAACTACACCTACCCCTCGACACTATGGTTCTACAACCTGACCTCGACCGTCAAGGGCTCGCAGGAGGTTCTCGAGATGGCCTTCATGGACCTTCTCCCTCCCAACTACAACCCTCGTAGCGGCAAAGAACCACAAACCGTCCTCCTCCTGCACGGCAAGAACTTCTGCGGCCCCACGTGGTACGCGGCGGCGACGCCTTTGCAAAAAGCCGGGTACCGCGTCATCCTGCCCGAGCAGCTGGGCTTCTGCAAGTCGACCAAGCCGACGCAGTACAGCTTTAACCTGACGTCCTTGGCGACCAACACGCGCAATCTGCTCAAGGCGTTGGGGATCACCAAGCCGCCTATCGTCATCGGCCACTCCCTCGGCGGCATGCTCGCGTCGCGCTATGCGCTGACGTACCCGGAGTTTACCAAGTCGTTGATGCTGGTGAGCCCGATTGGCTTGGAGGACTGGAAGCAGCTGGGCGTGCCTGACCGCTCGTTTGATCTGTTGACGGGGGATGAGAAGGCGACGACGTATGCTTCGCTGAGAGGATACGAGCAGGCGACATACTACCCGGGCGCCGAGTGGACGGAGGGCTTTGATAAGTGGGTGGTGATGCTGACCAAGGTGTATGAGGGAGACCAGAAGGAGAATTTCTGGGCGGATCAGGCTCATGTGGTTGAGATGGTGCTGGGGCAGCCGACCATTCACGACTACAACAAGATCAAGCCCAAGACGTTGTTGGTGATTGGTGAGAAGGATAACACTGCTATTGGCAAGGTGTGGTCGCCCCCCGATGTGCAGGCGAAGCTCGGCAACTATGCTGTGTTGGGACGCCAGGCGCAGGCGGCGATTCCTGACGCTACTCTTGTGTCGTTCCCGTCTCTTGGACATGCTCCTCAGATCCAGGAGCCGGAGATGTTCAACTGCCTGCTGTCGAGCTGGGTGAACAACGGCGGCCGCACTCTGGAGTCGCTCAAGCTGAATGCCACCATCATTAGGTAGAGCATGGGGTCCTGTAGGGGTAGGGTCAGTAGCATTTAGATTGCATATATATCCAAGTCATCAACATAGACAGTGTAGTAGTAATGGTAATGGTTTGGGAATGGCAACCTTCATGTTATTTGCTTGGGGAGAAGCCCCCATCGACTTCTCAGGATATCTGGAGTGAAGAACGTACATGGCCATCCGACACAGTCCATCGCGAGCCATTGCCTGCAACCGGTACCGTGGATTCCCGCCCTTGCTTGTTATGCATGAAAGGAAAACATAGACATCGGCTTGCAGAGGCACCCTTGTGATGATGATCCCGAGCCGCGCGCGGTCAAGGGGTTCGAAGAACTGGGTGTGAATTGACCTGTATATCATGCATGTGGTATGACTCCCGAGCACGCCGCAACCGAAATGCAAATGCCTGCCAATCCAGCCGGGCCGGTTAAGGCCTTCATCCTCTACATCTTCCTTTCATCTATGGGGAAGACGAGATTCCGGATGACATTGTTCGTTCCTCGAAAAAAAGACCCGCGCAGCCCATAAAAGATCCATTCCATTTGTTCCTGGACAACCCCATTTACATGACGACACCGGAGTTGGAGGCAATACGGGGCCAAAGCTCAGCAGCCTCCTTACCGACGGGGCCGGTAATGGCGGAACCCTTCATCTCACCCTTGGGGTTGACGATCTAGAAAAAGCAGTGGTCAGCATTGTCCGATTGTAAATGTGCTCCCAACGGCCTGGCATTGTGGTTCTGCATCCGTGCCATTCTCCCCAGCGATTGTCCTCCCTGATCCTCCAAATGCAGAACCCAAATTCCCAGGCCGTGGCAAAGTGGTATCGGTGGGCACTTACGACACCGGCGTTGTCCTCGAAGTAGAGGAAGACACCGTCGAAGCGCTTCCAGGGCTTGGACTGGCGAACGATGACGGCGGGGTGGACCTTCTTGCGGAGCTCAGGCTTGCCCTTCTTGACGGTGGCCATGACCATGTCGCCGACACCACCGGCGGGGAGGCGGTTGAGACGAGCACCGATACCCTTGACGGAGATGATGTAAAGGTTACGGGCACCGGAGTTGTCCGCGCAGTTCATGATGGCACCGCTGTAAGAGTCGCCATGTTAGCCATTCATTCCTGTCTTGGTCGTGTTGTTCGTGCGTTTCGAGATTTGTGGGTGTACGGTGTGTCGATTCGTGACGTTCATCGCGCTCGAGCTCGCTTGGGAAATGCTGATTCGCGTTTCGTGCTGGATAGGACGGGATTGGGAATCGTAACGTACACTGGGAGACCCAGGGTCATCTTGAGCTTGCCACCGGGGGCACCACGACTGTAGACGTGCTGTTAGCTCACTGATCTCGTTGCCGGTTCCGTAATTCGTCGCTGTCTTCTGGCTGCTTGCTGCCGGTCCCTATCTGCCGTCCATGGTGCTCAGAAACTCCAAAATCGTCCAAATGACTCCCGGTTCAATCGGGCAGCATCCTCCTCTTTCGCACAATCTTGTCGCTGCGATTTCCTCCTCTTGCGACCACCTCAGTTTGTCGGGCAGAACCTCGGCTTGACGGGCAGCAAAACAGCCAGAAAACAGGTCGGAATCGATCTCTGACGTGGTTACTCACGAAAGCTTGGCCATTGCGACGGTCTGGTTGCTGAAATGGCGACTGGTGATGGGGGAGTCGAAATTTCGGAGGGGAAATTCAGCAAGGCCAAAATTGAACGACAGCCGCGATATTTTTTTTGGGCCTTGGGTTGGTGTGGACCGCAAACCCTACCGTCCTTTGTGACGGTCACGTGCAGCGGCCAAGCCCGTCAAGCCAGACGAACAACCTCAGTCTTGGCACAAAATAGTGGGGCCCTGCTTTTTTCGTGCAGCCCAGACCAGTTTGAACTTGACAATTCCCTTTGCGCTGTTCAATCGCCAACCATGAAAACCACTTCAGCTGCTCACAAACGGACGCATTGACAGCTACAACGATCAGGACGACAAGCGGAAAGAATTCGGCAGTCAATAAGCTCAAGAAAAGGACAGAACAAGCTCTACATGATGGTATCATACAGCAAAACTGTGTGCCAGCCAGGTCTTAAATCGCCAAGTCGCGCACCATGTCAATGTCAACCACCCGCCATGACGTCCAGCGATAACCACGCCAAGATACTCCCATAGCCGTAGAGGTACCACCAACACCACGATGTCAATCCTCACTCGATATCACTCGGGTTGCCCAGCACGCGCAAGTCGCCCTTTGCTCCTCGACTAGCCTTTTCGCCTTCAACATACTTCAGCGGCCTATACACCGGATTCCACATCTGCTCTCTGATCCATTCATCAAGGTCCTCCTCCTTGGTCGGCACATCCTTCTCCTCAACCACACCCTCCTCCATAGCGGCCAAGATGACTCTCCGAGCCACGCGCACACTCACATCGCGCACGACATCGACACCGGGAAGCAACGGCGCCGTATCATCCTTCAGAGCCGGGCCCATCTCAGCAACACCCTTCGATGCCGCCATCAACATCTTGTCCGTCACCCGGTTGGCTCGCGACAGCACGGAGCCGAGACCTATACCTGGGAACACGACGCTGTTGTTGCATTCTGCGACTTCGATTTCGGTCTCCTTGCCATCCGTACCCCAAGGGCCCTTGACTGGGTCGAACGGACTACCTGTGGCGACGAGAGCCTTGCCGTCTGTCCAGTTGAGGAGGTCCTCAGGCACGGCCTCGTGGAGCTTGGTTGGATTTGACAAGGGTAGGATAATGGGGCGCTCAACATGCTTTGCCATCTCACGGACGACCTCTTCCGTGAAGGACTTTGGTTTTGTGGATGTGCCGATTAGAACGTGCGGCTTGACCTCCTTGATCACACCTAGGAGGTCGGTCTTCTTGTCGGCCCAGTCGTCGTGCGACTTGGCATACTTCTTCTGAGCATCCGAGAGTGAGTCTGACTTGGTGATGAGTAGTCCAGGTTTGTCGATGAGCCTGCGTAGTGTCAGTTTTGTGTTGCGCGAAAAGACCCGCCGTAGGTGCAGAGGGCATGGACGTACCATATTTGCTTGCCAGCCTCCTCGGGACTGATGTCCGCATCTGCGGCAATTGCATCGCGAACATGGTCTGCGATACCAACACCGGCCGTGCCAGCACCGAAGACTACCATCCGGATGTCGCGCAACTTCTGCTTCGAAATATGTAGTCCTGCCATGATGGCAGCAAGAGTTACGCACCCTGTTCCCTGCACATCATCGTTGAAGCAAGGAATCTTGGGTCGATATCTCTCCAGAAGTCGACGTGCTAGTCGTTATGTCAGTAACCATGCGGGTGAGTGAGACTTATCAACATACCATTGTCCAGGCCAAAGTCTTCAAAGTGGATGTACGCTCTGGGGTAGAGTTCACGCGCAGCCTTAACAAAGGTCTCGACGAACTCGTCGTACTTCTCTCCCCGAACACGCTTCTGCCGGAGGCCAAGGTAAAGATCGTCCTTCAAGAGCTCCTCGTTGTCGGTGCCGCAGTCCAAGACAACCGGAAGCACACGGTTTGGATGGATGCCACCGCAAATGGTCATCAACACCAACTTGGCGATGGAGATGAGAATGCCACCACATCCCTGGTCACCGATGCCCAGGATCTCCTCACCGTCTGCATGATGTTAGCCATCTTGACCCAAGGAGTATTTTTTTTTTTCGTCAGATGATTCCTTCTTACCGGTGACTACAATGTAGTCGATGTCTTCAGGCTTTCCCCATTGTGCCAGATCACGCTTTACGGAGTCCATATCATTGATGTTCAGGAACACACCCTCAGGTCTCCTGAAGAGTCTTGAATAGTTCTGAATGGCTTCTCCCTCTGTCGGTGTGTACACTACACTGAACATCTCCTCAAGATGATCATACAAAAGCTGAACAACCACACAAGTCAGAACAACAAATCCCATAACATCACTTGTCACAGAACAAAAATTCATCTTACCCTGTAAAACAACACCTCATTTTGCTCCTTCATCGACGTCATGAACGTGTTCTTCGCCAAATCATTGGGTTGACTGCAATACTGCTCATACGCCCTCTGGACCTGCTGTTCCAGGGTCTGGATATGTTGCGGCAGCAGGCCATGAAGAGCAAAGTCGCGACGCTCTTCTTTGGTGAAGGCGGATCCCTTGTTGAAGTAAGGGTGGTTGAGCAGCACGGTGCCTTTGAGAGCGCATTCTAATGGGCCGGTTGAGCTTAAGGGCAGATGGGAGAATTTGGACCCCCGTTGGTCTTGTGGTTGTTCACCTTTGGAGGCTTGGGAGTTTTGAGACTGAGACATGTTGCGAGCTTGGCGTTGTGACACCGCAATGCAGCCACGAGAATGGTTTGGATGGGTTGGGAAACGGGTGACCAAAGCACGCTTTGGAATGCGTGAAATCAAAGATTGGGCGTTGAACATTTAGAGCCTAGAGGTTTATGTTCACACAAATAAGGCCTCCAACGATTCGGTCTAATAACCGTCGCTGCCCAAATGAACAACACTTTCACGATGTGCGTTCAGGAACGACTTCCTGATCTTCAACTATGACGTAGTTGACACCCATCACCATGGACGGCAAGTGGGGTGGAGCCCACGGTGAGACGGTGAGCTTTGCAAATCGCAGCCGCCGTGCCCTTCGAGCACAAACTACGCACAGACCACATCACGAATCTTGACGATCTCTTTCACAAGCAGGATATCAAAATGTTGGACATCTTGGAGCCTCGAAGTTGTGAACTCCCATTTCCTCCCTTCCGAAGAAGAGAAGAGACGGCCAACGACGCGGACTATGATGGTTCATATGGTAAAGATTACTCTTGCAACATTTCAAGGAACAAAGCAAAGGGACAAGTCCCCCGCCCCGTTCCCCCCATCTCCAACCCCTTCCGAGTTGCAACACAAGACGTGCCACAGAAGAGAAGGTCTCCCGAAGGAGCCCCATGAGAACAGCCAGATGGCCAGAGCAGTTGGAGAATGGTTGTTGCGATTTGCTTTTGAGAGATGAAAAGGARATGATCACCTACCGTTTTCCCGCGTGATAAAGTGCAATTGCACATGCGGAGTCGCAATCGTAATATGAATGCCATAAACCAGTCCGGTATTCCGTCATGAATATTGGTTCTTCCATGGCGGCAATAGCAGCTCGGTCATCGTGATGCTGCCGCCATCACAATTGTTTTGGAGGGAACAAACGCAGACACAGATTTGCAGCATTCGAAATTTTTGAAGCAATTTGATTTTCGGGCACGCACAACCGCTTCGGCAGAAACTGTGGGTCTTGTGGCAGCTGTGAACAGCTGCAGGCCAGCTGGCGCTGCTCTGTACACATGCCAAGCATTGAAGTGGAACGCTCTTCCATCATCAACTTCACATCGTCAACTTCACATTTGAAACTGCCAAACAGAACACACTCCATGGCACGGTTCCCAAGTCTGACCCCGATATCTGTCGCCCGCCATTATACTGAGAACAGTTTCACTAAACATACTTGGATACTCATTGCTCCGCGGTCACATCCGTACAGAGCCGATCGTGCACCCTCGCCGGATTTCCTACCGCCTTTCCCCAATCGAAGCTMTCAATCAACTTCCCGATATCCGTGCTACGATCAGCTCTGATGAGGTCCTCTGTGAATGGGACAGTCAGCAACTACTGCAAATTCTCTATCTCCGTGCTCTCGTGTTCTCTTACCTTCTCTTGGGTAATACCACCAATCCTCTCCGCGATATGCATTCTCAGGCATCTCACGTAACAGTGTTGTCTTGTTTGTCATCGGCTCAACATAATGGGCATGCTTGGCCCACGATGCATAAACCTTCGGCCTCTCGGTGTTTCCGTCCATCTCGAACTCTCCCCAGTTGGTAGAGGTCAACTTGCCATGAGCTGACAATAGCAGACGGGTGTCGGGCTCCACGATGAATATCCGTTCTCTCCAGATGTCATCTTCCTCCATACCACAATGATATTCCCAGTCGCTATGTCCATCGTCAGGAACCTACCATCGGGATAACACCGCGATGAATGATCAACTTACTACGCATGTCCAAAAATCCCCTCCGGCGAGAACCCATCCTTCTCATAAAAGAGGTTATACGCCACTTGAACTTGTTCGCTATCACATTCCTTGAAGGAAAAGTATACCGGAAAAGAGGGGTCCAACTGTCCCGCAGTGATCCAAGGCTCGCGACAATTACACCCGGTATCAGGGAAATCGCAGAGTTCTGCTGAAGGTGTCTGTTTCCCTTCGCCATTTACGGCAGAAGTCGGGTAGCATGGATAATGTCCTTGGGTTCCGCCGAAGAACCACATGGGTGCTCCGGCGGCAGCGAGGTCGACGCCGTCGCCGTGAAGAAATTTTCTCATCTGCTCCGCTGAGAACCGTGGGGTCGTGGCTGCAATTGTGGAGGTGAGTAGGCTGAAGCCAGCGAAGAGGCTGGGAAGTGGTCGAAGACGCATGGTGAATGTTCAGAATGATCTTCTGGTGAGCTGCGATACTTTGTCGGTCGTGCGAGCGTAACAGGAAGAAAGATCTCTGTGAATGAAGATGGGTTCTCTTCCCGATTTTGTGTACCAACCTCCTTGACATTCTGGATTCATTGAGCCGTATCTTGAGGGAGAAGATACACATATCCTGATGAAGGGATATCTTTTTCTTCCAATGATGCAACTCTAATTTCTGCAAGGGCATGAATGCCGGTGCTCTAAGCCTCCGACGATTTCACAGCAGTGCAGCATTCCCAACGCTCCAGCATGACCTTGATACCTTATGGGACTGTTGCTCGGGCGGCTCTCGATGTTGTTCTTTCATTGTGAACGGAAATGATAACTGCTCAATTCCGGCACCATGAAATGACGAAGGTTACTGAAATGGAGGTCATTGAAATYGAATYTTCCCAGTTAAYGSGGTCKTGARGCAYCTCAAGGCAAGTACACTGGATGCGCAGGGCRTTGTAGCACCAACTTGGTAGCCGCGATGGAGCATGACATAATCGTCAAAACAACACCTCCATTCGCAAAACCGTGAAGACTTCGTGGTTCATACTTGCGCCTACTGCAAACAATTGCGATACCGTGCACATCTTGAGTTGTTTCACCATCCGGGATGTTGCTGAGACGATGCAGGTCCTGATCATTTTCCTGCCCCTTTTCCTGCTTAACTTCATCTTTACCTGGGCTCAAAGTGACAATGGTACATGCTGTCTGGCCACGAGCTGGATAACGGAAACGTTGTTTACTGCTTGTGGTGTTCTAGAGACAACTACGGTAAGATCCCAAAGGCGCACCGCATAAAAAGTACGTTTCTTACTAAGCCGCGAACACAGGTCTACGAAGAAGCGCCATGCCCACTCACGACAAGTATCGTACTTCCCGACGCCGTYTYGACAGGAGTGACGATACAGCCGGCTAGTTCGCCAACTTCATGTTGCGTTTTGCCTACACCMTCRGCTTCCCTTRAACTGATCGCCTTCGAACCGAATGCCACCGATGTAGACTCGATCTACTTCTACACGAGTAACAACGCTACATCCCTATATTACGTTGGTACGCTGGTAGACGGCTTCCGTTGTCTCCTTGATTTGTCACCAGAGGCCTTAGCGGCCGGCCGTCTTGCTGCGTATCTCTCCAATGGGGAGTCCATCATCTTCGACGAAACTGGCATGCACTATTATGGAGCAGGTTGCAACACAACAACTTCCGTCACCATCTCCGATTTCTTGGCCCAACTCGCAGGATTGCCAGACGCACCACCACCAGCCGACGCTGACCAGAGAGGCAGAAGAGTCAGAAAAAGAGACCTTCCCGAGACCAACTTTACTGTCGCAGTCCAGGTAGCAGCTGCCATCGACCTCTTTCTCCACGACCCCCAAGTAGCCTTCGGTGACTCGCCCTGCACGTTCATCGACATTCAGAACATCACGGAATGGGACATACACTCCTGGACATGCCAGTATCCCGGCGCCAACAGCAGCGAGAAAAGCTGCGAAGAGAAGTTCCACTCCTGGTTCAAGCCCGACTCGCCTTCTCCCTCGGGAACCGGCCTCGACCAGACCGGAAATGCTCTCTTCAACTTCGTCCCCCGTCTCGTCAACCGCGTCGGAAACAACCTTGCGGACCTCTTTCCCGGTATCAGCGAGCCGCTTCAGCACGGCCTTAACTGGCTCAACAATGCCCACAACGCCGTGCTGCACGCTGCTGATGTCGGTGGTGGTGAACTGTGCGAGATACTCCATGCTCTCGACGAATATGATCTGATCCTCTCAGATCCAGGATTGCCAAGCCTGCACACAATCGGGAACTACCACTCGCCGCCGGTAGCAACAATCACCGAAGTGTTCGAGTCGCACACGAAGAGGATCACGAAGGAACCGCCGAGGCAGGTGGTGCCGACTGAAACGAGCTTTCCGAACGTGACGGAGACTTCGTTCTCTGAGATTCCAGATGTTCCGGATCTGGCATCGACATTAATCTCGGTGGCAGAGGACTTGGTCGAGGCTGCCATTACTCCTTTTACCTCGTTGGGATCTTTGCTTGATGCCCCGCCGGAGGCGAGAGATGAGGAGGCCGAGAGGTTGCCGACTGTCACTGTGACGGCTATTGTTACGGAGATTGTGACATGGTTTGGGTTGGCTTCGTCGGCCGCGGAAGACAGTTTTCCTCCGGGCATGGCTAATAAAGATTTAATCGCAGCTTAAGCAGTCCTTTCGTACTTGTTGACGATGTGGAAGTTTCGGGGAAGCTGTCGCAAATCGGCGGGATTTTGGAACGCATTTATTTCCGAGGGGCTAATGGTAATCATGGATTCATGAACCAAGATGAAGTCGATGAAAATATATCAGATAATAATACCTTCTTCGATGATCATAGAACATATTTTGACTACTCAATCACAGAATCTATTGTCTTTGTTGAAGATTGTCGGCGTGTTGAGTTGGGGCACGGGACGGGACGTGGAAGCGGAGTGGGGTCCACGAAGATTTGGTCCGGCATCGTGCCTTACAGAACCACTAGCTGGATTACACAAAATCATTTCCACTATCTGTTAGTGTAAAAGGTACTGGTGTTAATGCACGCTATGGTCACAAACAACAACAATCCAACCTCATCGCCGTCCGCAAAGTTCAGCTTGCCCCCAACATCCCTCGTCGGCAACAAGTCGCATGACGGCACAGCTAGCTCGATGGAGGCTGGTATTATTGATAATGGTATCTCACCCAGCTAGGGAATTGTGGCGCAGCGCGACTTTTTACAATCCTGCCAACACGTTTCTCGTCCTTACTTCACCTTCCTGTCATCATCGTTTGAACTTCCAGTTCTCAGCTCTGAGATCTCACCGGCTCCCATTGCCAAGCCAAGGGACAAGTGTCACCCCTGTGTACGATCGACATCGCATGTGAACCCTTGGTCCAGACCCGTGAGAACCTCAACGGCTCGTCCTCCATAAGTTGACCCACGGCCCCGGCTTCCCCAGACTGCGCGGTGACGACGGTTTTGTCCCTGTACATTATCAATCATACCTATCTACCATTTACTATCTCGAACCAAACTACCATGTTATCATCAATATGCTTCCTTATCCTAACCATCACTCTCCTGGCCTCCTTGGCCACCGCCCGCGACGTCCCCTCCAACCTACAAAACCTCTACACCAGCCTACTCAAGCAGAAATCATGTAAGCACCCACTAGCCACCGGCTTCTACAGCACCGAAGACGGTCCCAACACCTATTCCTACTGCGGCGACCACCTATCCGACTTCCAGATCCTCTACATCCGCGGCCGCGGCCGCGGCCGACTAGCCAACATGGACGTGGACTGCGACGGCGTGCAAGGAGGGGCCGGTGATGACGGGCGATGTTCCATCGGTGCAAGCCCGGATTACCAGGGACTTACTGCGTTTCAAGAGACCGTGGCGTCGTATAATGTTTCGGGCGTGAAGGACTTGAATACCTATGTCCATCCGTACATGGTATTTGGGAATGAAGCCGATAACGTCGATTTGAGGACGAAGGAGTGGAATGTTTTCGATCCGAGGGCGCATGGGGTTGAACCGCTCAGCGTGATGGCTGTTGTCTGTGATGGGGGCAGCAAGCTGGTTTATGGGGTGTGGGGCGATACGAATGGGGATGATGGGGAGAAGTCGATGGTGGGGGAGGCGAGTTTGGCGCTGGCGACGGCGTGTGGGGGACAGGAGATGAGCGGGAGTAATGGGATTGATGATGAGGATGTGCTGTATTTGGCGTTTACGGGGATGGAGGCGGTGCCGGGCAAGGAGGGGGCGAGGTGGGAGGCGGGCAGCTTTGAGGAGTTTGAGAGGAGTATTGAGGGGTTGGGGGATCAGTTGATTAGGAGGATTGCGGCGGATGGAAGGGCGTCGGGGACGGTGAGGGTGTCGTGGGGATTGATGATCTGGTTGTTTGTAGCTTTGGTGGGTGGTCATTTGGGCGTTTATTGCATCTAAGGAGGCATGTGCTTTGGGAAGGTGGTGTTTGGAATCAATGGAGGGTTGGATCTGGCGTAATTTTGGAAGAGGTACCGGACTTACCGAAAGAAAGTTGTTATTTCATGATGCTCGCTGCGGTCTTTCGGAGGCGATGCCGGAGACCACGGACATGATCCCAATAACCCTTATCCAGCTGCACAACAAGGCGTCACTCGACGGAATGTTCTTTGCATGGAAACAAAAGTTTCTTGCCCCTCCTGAGAGCGATATCTATGACCACTTTACGGCCCGGTATTGGACTGCCATACCTGCAGAGGAAAAGACCACATTTATTTTCCCGTGCTTCCCACAGCCTGCCCTTTTTTTTTCTTCCTCTGGGGCACACAATTGCTCAACACCTTCCATCAAAGTGACATCGTCATTGGCACCCCAAAACGAAGAAACGATGAATATCATCAGCATTATTGTCGGGGGGCTTGCGGGCTCCGCATTGGCCCTTGAATACGCCGACCTCCCTCCCTGCGGTGTAAGTAGCTCCCTATCCTGTCCGAACCATCGTCGTCGTCGGCACCACGATCACCACCATCAATCATCCTTATCCATCACCACCAAACGTGGGCTCTTCATCAAGCAACTTCGCTAACAGAATACAAAACCAAAGCAAATATGCATCAGGAACATGTTTAACCTGGCATACAACATGAACTGCCCTCCGTATCCCAACGGCGGGCCCAACCTTGAATGCCTTTGCAACGACGTCAACTTCTTTAACGGCATCCGTGACTGTGCTTTCGGGGCCTGCTATATTCAGGACGCCGAAAACACTTTGGGCCTCGCTGCGATATATTGCACGGATCGTAGGTAGTTCATCTTCTTTTCCTGACCCCTTTGTTTCCGTCTTCCATGTTCCATCATCCCCACCATCTTCCCATCTTCCCACCTTCCATTCCCTCTTCCCTACTCTCGATCATTCATCTCCATCCCTATCCCCTATTACCTTCCTCCGAGAACCCGAAACTCGACTAATCTTCTCCTCCCCTCAAATCCAGCAAAGTACAAATTCCCCAACTACCCCTGCCCGAGCCCGCTCCTGCAACCTGGCGCCTCACCTGCCCCCATCGCCCCTGCTCCCGGAGTCAATTCCAACTCCGGCTCTGGTCCCTCCGCGGACAACGACTCCTCGAATCCCTCTGGCTCCAACAACCAAGGCACTGGATCCAGCGGCTCGACGAACTCGAACCAGAACCCGAACTCTGATGACACCTCCCCCAATGCCAACAACAACGGCAACAACAACAACGGCAACAACAGCAACGGCAACAACAATAACGCAAACGCCCGCGTGGACGTCCTCACCTACGTCTCCAACGGCAACACCTTCGTAGCCACCGTCACCGTTACCCCCGCTGCTGATGGTGTTGTGTCGTCTAACGTGGGAGGAGGATTGAGGACGGTTACTGCTTATGTGTCTCCTACTAGGTTGGGTAATACTGCTGTAGCTAGTAAGACGAACAAGGTGGATTATGGAAATGCTACGCCCACGTCCGCTAGTTCGGGGGCGTCGGAGATGAACAGCACCGGGGCTAAGGAGACGGGGAAGGGGGCCACTAAGGCGGCGGGGACTAGGGAGACGGGGAGTCTTCAGGAGAGGCTGTTGGCTGTTGCGCTGGGGTTTTTATTGGTTCTGTAGGGGGTTGGGGAACAATTGGATTCCATGGACAAGATATATGGTGCACACGATGGATGGAGGAATTTGGATGTCATCACGCGAAGTTAAAAGATGTAGTTTGGTACGAAAATTCGTACCTCTAGGATCTAGGATAGTCTCAGGAAACAAAACAGAGATAGGAACAAAGCCGTATGCTCGAGACACTCAGACTCTTCCTTTTGCAGTGGCATTACTGTGTGCCGTGAGACAACGATCTCGCACCTCTTCTTCTTCTAGGCAAGTAACAGTTGTAGTTGGACAACATTGCAAACATGGGATCCCGCTCATTGTTTGATCGTTGAACAGCTCCCGGAAGCACCGCCAATGTTGCTCAGGTACCAGGCGGTTATGAACAACCCGCCCGGCACTGATCCCAACCTTGCTCTCGCCTGCCTGATCAAACTAATCATCTTGGGTATCACCAGCGGAAGCGTCTGTTGCGCCTCCGGTATTACCGACAGCACTTCCAGCGTCACCGGCAGCACTTCCAGCGTTGCCAGCTTTGCCAGCTTTGCCAGCCTTGCCAGCCTTTCCAGCTTTGCCAGCTTTGCCAGCATTACCAGCAGCACTTCCAGCGTCACCGGCAGCACTTCCAGCATTACCGGCAGCACTTCCAGCGTCACCGGCAGCACTTCCAGCACTTCCAGCGTTGCCAGCTTCGCCAGCTTCGCCAGCTTCGCCAGCTTCGCCAGCTTCGCCAGCTTTGCCAGCATTGCCAGCAGCGTTGCCAGTGTTGGTGGTGTCGGTCCCATTACCAGCGTTGCCGTTGCCGTTGCCGTTGTTGCCAGCATTTCCAGCATTACCGCCCTTATTCTTGCCGTGACCTTTCTTCTTCCCATTACCGTTCGTTCCGCCGGTGGCTGGAGTCGCGGTGCTATTTCCGGCTTGGTTATGGACAGCGTTGACGTTGCCTACGGCACCGGCGGCGTTTCCTACGTTGCCCTTGCCTTTGCCGTTGCCGTTGTTGCCAGTGGTGCCAGTGTTGGTGGTGTCGGTCCCATTACCAGCGTTGCCGTTGCCGTTGTTGCCAGCATTTCCAGCATTCCCGCCCTTATTCTTGTTGCCGTGACCTTTCTTCTTCCCATTACCGTTCGTTCCGCCGGTGGCTGGAGTCGCGGTGCTATTACCGGCTTGGTTATCGACAGTGTTGACGTTCCCTACGGTACCGGCGGCGTTTCCTGCGTTGCCCTTGCCCTTGCCTTTGCCGTTGTTGCCAGTGGTGCCAGTGTTGGTGGTGTCGGTCCCATTAGCAGCGTTGCCGTTGCCGTTGTTGCCAGCATTTCCAGCATTACCGCCCTTATTCTTGTTGCCGTGACCTTTCTTCTTCCCCTTATTACCGGTGGCTGGAGTCGCGGTGCCATTTCCGGCCGATTTATTGCCAGTGTTGACGTTGCCTACGGTGCCGGTGCCGTTGCCTGCAGCAGTAGTTCCAAAGCCACAGCCCTGCTTGCCAGCTTGGAATTGAGCGCCCAAGCCAGAACAGACGCCGATGGTGTCACTACCGCGGGGAAGGGTTGCACAGCATTGTGACCCGCAGTCGGCTTCGCTGAGGCATTGTCCACCGATGAACTGGAGACCTTTGCCGTTTCCGACGTTCTTTTCGCCTGCCGAGTCGGGGAGGTTCTGTCGTGCTTGGAGAATCCAGCCGCCGGGGAGGGCTTGTACGGATGCGATGGTAACTGTGGAGTGACCTGTCAGCTCGAATCCCATCGAAGGGACGGAATATCTTGGGATGACTTACCAGCAAATGTGCTGAGGATGGTAGCGAATTGAACCATTGTGTCTGGTGGTTCAAAAGAAAGTACTGACGTAGGATATAGAAAGCAATGCTGACCAGCAGGAATGAAAACACTTGTTGCTCAAAGAAGTACCAAGCAACTGGGAGAGTGGGAAAGAAAACGAAAGAAACCAGATCCTGCTGGAGATTTTGCTGTTGCTATGTCAAGGACCGAGAATATCACCAGGAGAAAGGGGAAACCAGTCTCTTATACCAGAAGTCAACTTGGCTGTTGACAGCGACGCACCGAACACAAGAAACAAGGGCATGGTGACCGGAGAGTGACGGACAAACGGCCGTAGCGCATACCAAGCCGGAAACACCAGAGGAGACCGAGACCGTAAACTCGAAAAGGGCAGGGATCACAAGGCTGAGACTGGATGGCACCGAGGAAGATACGAAAATCCGGGGTTCTGTGGATCCCAGGCGCGGCCACTGCTAAAGGCCGGTGGTACCGATGTTGTCTCGCCCATGTTGATCTTCAATGCAAACACAGGAATACGGAGGTGTTCGCGATCTCGACCTCTCCGATCTCCTCGAAAAAGTTTCCCCTGTCTGGCCATTGTTTGGGATGTGGAGGAGAAGCCGGAGAGGAGGTTGTCCGTGCTGAACTTTCAGGTACACGCGGGTGCTGATTGGTTCCCAGAATTACGGAGGCTGTGTTGCAGCTCGCGCCGGTTGTTGATGGATTGTCAAGATTGTGACCGTGATCGCCAGAGTCTAGAACAGTACTTATCATGTTTGATAATCGAGCCTCATGGTAACATTGGCGCAGAGTTCATGACAGACAGGGGACACAAAGTCGAGGAAAGTGCTTTTGTTGTTGTCGGGAAAAGAAAACAGAGCAAAGAGACGAAGGCTGGCCCTGCATTAGCGCCCCTTCTAGCTTAGCACGTCCAGGGGTTAGCCGGCGCAGAGCTGGGCCGGGGGATCAAATTGACGTTCCATTTTCTATGTTCTCGACGGGCACTGCTCAAAGTAATCAGCTTGAAAGGGTTAAGGAGGAAAAGAACAATGATCTCCTCTTCCAGTTTCAAGTGTCGTATCTGTTTCAACACATGATTACCCCGGATAAGAAGCTGGCGCCAGGGGAACGATCCGAGACAGATCATTACGGCTGGACGGGGAACAGGGCCGGGGTCTTCCCCAGTGCCCCACACAAGGCCTACACAGTAGTAGGCGAGGCGGGCTATAGACAGACTACCCCCTCTCCCTATATCTAGACTACTTAACCGCTTTGGGCATAACCTTTGGAAACTCAACTTATCTTATCAATCGCTAACATCCCAGCCAGAAACAGCGCCAAAGTCGGTTAGCCTACAATTAGTCTTTTTCAGAAATTTCTCCAAGAAATCGTTGGTCACACGACCACGCTCAGGGTCAGGGCAGCGTCAGCGCAATGCACTTCCACCAAATACACTCTCTAATAACCACAACTTGAGGCTATGGAGATAGGAATTCAAACTTGATATCAATAGGAGTAGATACTCATTAAAGCAATTGTCTTCATTCGTTGCGCTAAGCGGGATTTTGGTAGCGGACATTGCTGTTTGCTTTTGCGCTGTTAGCGATATAGGTTGGAGTGCATCGTACCTAAGAAGTGGAAGTTGCACGAGCTGAAGACGGCGCTGTAAGCACCGAAACTTTGCGCACTTGCACCTCAGTTCGGGGATTTCAATTTCTTGTACAGTAACAAAAAGGCCGAAAGTCATGCCCGAAGCGGTTAAGTAGTCTAGATATAGGAAGAGGGGGTAGTCTGTCTATAGCCCGCCTCGTAGTAGGCCCTGAGAAGCGTAGGCTCCACAATATTTTTCAAAGTCACCCTTCCCCGTCGTCAACCTCGTCCCATCAGACTTCGACTCTGCGACACCGTCAACCTCCAAACCGTTATCTGCTCGCCATCCTTCTGCTTGCTGGAACCCATACAGCCTAGAATAGGCTTCCTCAATCGCTTTCGAAGGCCAGCCGATCTGGTTGTGAACCCTGAAACGTGACAAACGCCTTGCCGTGCTCGCCGTGGTCCCAGTCGCAAGTCGCAACTTCTAGCAGCTCCGCCCGACCAGCTTCGTTATGCAAGCTTGCGCCATTGAGTTTGCCATATCCTACAGAAAGATGTAACTGAAAGTTGCACGGCTTCGATCAGACGGCTTCTTACGCTCCCATGCTCACCAACCGACCGTCCAAAAATGGCATCCCGCTATTGCCCATCCGATTTACGTGCGACGGGAGATGGAACGCAACGGGGCCGACTAGGTACTCTTAGAAATTTTGCAACGTTGCCATACTCCCTCCGGCGCCCGGTACATACGAACGAAACATATGGTTGTGAGAAAGACCGATTTGGTAAACTAGTAGATCTAGATGTTGCTACTTGAGCATCATATCGGACAAAGCCATCACAACCGACCACAACCTCGCTCTGGCCCCCTGTAGTGCTCAAGCTGATTTTCCCTCCCTATCTCCGAAAGAGCCAGGCGTGATAATATCCCAATCCTCCTCTTCCATCAGCGGAACTTCAAAAAACCAATCCTCGTCCTCGACCAGGTCTTCCAACACCCAATCGTCATCTGCCGCCATGTCATCTTTGCGTTGAGGTTCGCTGTCGCTGCCCCCCTTTTTCGGTTTCTGCAACAGCACGCTCTCCTGTAGCTGCTCCTGTTTTGAGAAAGTAGTTAGAAGGTTGATAATGTGGTGTCTCTGCCAGATGGGAAAACTATGGACTTACCTCCACGGGCAAAAGGGAAAGGGAAGGAGTGGCGGGTTTGGGTTGTTCATGTGGCCTCCGGGCGACGCGTCTGTCCTGGGGGACGGGGGCTTTGGACTTGGGCTCCGGCGGCATGGCTTGTACGATTTTCATGCTCTGCTCTTGTCACGTTGGAGTTTGGGTTGCTAATGCTGGTGGTCGAACTGCTCCGGGCTGGGAAATTGAATCAGGATTGTGATGGGACGTCGGTAGTAACTGTTGGGGTTCGGACACTTGCAGAGGTGGTGACTTGGCAGCGCTAACGCCCCAAGTCTGCAGACCACCTCATGGTAATGTGGGCGTGATGCATGATGTGAAATACAGCTTGTTCTAATGGAAAGCCAGTCAGCATGATCATAAAGCGGGCGCGCCTCATCATCGTTTTAAGACGCCGTGATACTTGCCAGAATAACTTGGTGAACTGTTATCATTAACGTAGAAGAATATAGATACTAAATGACTACCTACTTACTTTGACCAAGCTCCTTCCCCGGTGTCGGAACTCGCATGAAAGGACCGAAAGATCTACGTTTTGATCATTCTACTAGCAAATACTTTCGCGACGTTCTCGACAATGGTCCAGGTCTATTAGAAAAGGACTTCGTAGAATTAGCCATTGTCAGTTTGTTTATGCCGCCGTGTTAGGTACCCAGCTGCAATTTGTGGCCGTACCAAGGCGTCCTGGATCCTTTCTCGGTTTGGGGAATGGCCATAGGTACAGTCAAGCAAAGTAACATATTCCCATCACTCCTGCGCGGCGAGCCCATTTCTTGCAGTAGACCTTACACCAACACCCAAAGGTCAAATACTACCAACAACATGAGCTATCATGAAGCCTGCCGTTGCACCGTACTCGACGTTCCCGCTATTTTACCACCAAGTTCCTGCTTCGTGATACATACCAATGATGATAATAATGACGACAAAAAGTGGAAGCAGGACAAGAAGAAATTGAGTGTGTCGCCAAGTTAGGATTTTGCAGCAAAGACCTCAACGCTACCGAAGAATATCGGGAAACTCGGATTCGCTTGACGCAGGGTTAAACAATTGCCGGTAGTTTTGTCGGTCGCTTTGCAGGTGTCAGTAGGCAAATGTATGACTGCCAGACACCTTTAACCCTTCACCCTGCGTCTAAGCGAATCTGAGTTTCCCGATATTCTTCGGTATGCCCTGCATTTCCAAAAGACTTTGTACTGCCATGTGGGCATGTAGGTAGTAACGCAACCGCCATGCTGGAAACATCAAAATACCAATAGTTGTCCCCGCCAAGAGTAGGCTATGAATTGAAATGACAGCTTTCATTATATGCGGGGCCGCTCATGGAGGTCCTTTGAGCAATAACTGGGGATCAACCCAGGGAAGCTTTACATCAACTGACTCTTCCCCTCCCCTCGAGTTGAATCGATCGTCCATTGAAACAGAGTCAATTGGATCAACGTCAAATGAATGATACGGGGGTGGCGAATAAGGGGAAGACTGGCTGTTTACTTCTAGCCTTGGATCAGACCACCCGATGACTGAGGTGTTGTGGTATGGTGATGGAATTTGTGATAAACCGATTTCCGGATCATCGCCCAGGTAGCTTAATGTATCATCTCCAGACACCTCCTCCTGTGAGTCTCTGTCTCCTTGGGGCTGCGTGGGTACCACTTTGACAGAGGGGCGAGGAGATTGCCGAAACCAGAGATCAGGAGGCAAGTCTTTCAACGAATCCAAATCAGTGCGCTTTTGGATCTTCACTCTTGGAGAAAGATTTCCTTCCGGAGAAGGGTTTTCTCCTGGAGAAGGTTTTTTTCCTGGAGAAGGATTATCTCCTGATCCGCGCCTGATCCTCTTGCGAATTATGTTTTGAGGTTGATGGCATCTTGACATATGGTCCCTTAGAGCACGCTTGGAAACAAATGGCGGATATTGACAGCCGATGATGGCACATTTAATGAGCTGGATGTGCCTAGTTTCATGTTCAGACTGCGCCTTCTCATCTGGGAATCCGATTGTGGCCCGTGGGCAATTTGGAAAGCGGCACGTGAAGACCGACGTGCGGAATTCATTCTTGAAGTGATCAAGTTCTTCTGGAAGCACACCATGGATAGCCGAGAGAGCCAAAATATCTTTGATACTGGATTGCATGGCCAAGAGCAAGCTTTGGAGATCCTTTGGTGAGTGATCCGGTGAAGCTGCGGGTGTCCCTGCTATTTGTCAACGTCTGCAAGATGACGGATATTCCATACCCTAGTGTTTGAGTGATACGAACCTCCGTTTTGGGTCATCAGCGATTTAGAACGGGTGGCTCGTTCACCAAGTTCTTTTCGAGCCATCTCATATATAATGTCGTATTCTTCGAGACACTGAAGACGACTGTCCCGGCTGGCCGTGCTTTCAGGAGCCCCAGAGGATGAGCATTTTACCATACCAGGCTGAGCGCCTAAGGAATTTGCTAGTTGTTGTGCAGCCCGATGTAGAGGTGAGCCGTCAATAAGCCCGGAGTCTGTGGACGCAGCATCCAGTAGATACTCCAGCCAGAACTGGTTGGCATAGATATGTAGGCCGTGGAGTCCCTTCACTATGCGAAGAATACGGGTATGAACTGCGAAGTGTTCGGAAAATATCCAGGAGCCAGACACGAGACACGTGATGGTGGCAGTTGCGTGCTCACGGGTGGCGACCGATTGGTCTAGGAACAAAATGCATTCGGGGGCTTGAAGATACCTATATCAAGATGTTAGTACATCTGCTGATGCCCCTTTGTGTTGTGTTGGTCAGATGATAGACACCTACTCCTTTAGTGACATGTGTACGAATGAAAAGGTGGTATCAGGGTGCTCCTGTAACAATGGTGCCCCAAGATCGAATATGTACCGTGGTACGGCTTCTTCAACCATGTGATCGCCATGACCAAAAGCCAATGCAGATCTCAGCTCTGGTTAATGGTCGTTTGGCGAATGCTATCCATCCGAAAATCGATCTCAACCTTTCAACCGACCTTTGGTCGAAGCGCGAAGTAAGCTGGGCAAGAATGCGAGCGTAGCTGCATTGAAGTCAAAGTCAGCAGATATTGTTATGAGGTCTTGTAGACTGGTCTCAACATGCAATTCTCCTAGCTTGGCCGGCAACAAATCGACTGCTCCTCGCACCTCGTTGCGAGAGAAGAAGATATTCGTCGAGAGATAATCAAGGACCAGACGTGCCCAAAGAAACATGCCTAGAGGTAATCACCAATCTGTATTAGTATAACTTGATGTGGTTCTGTCGTGTGCATTCAGAGAGGAACGGTGCCATCTTAATTCAGGGACGTTGGAAATCAGCATCCTTCATTCGCAGAAGGACTTTTCACATACCATCTGCTTTTCGAGCAACATTGACACTAATATCTTGTAAATCCGAATCTGTTAGACCCATCTGAACGAGACGATAACGAATCGTCCTGAGCCTCTGGTTAGCATATG